>CAUYRT010041286.1:0-12091 GCA_963574885.1 Lepilemur ruficaudatus
TAAGAAAATTGCTATTCACCTTGAAGGGAGTGTGGCTTTCTTGTCTCCTCTGCCAATTCAGCCCTCTCTCTCTCTCTTTCCTCCCCCACCTCCCTCTCTCTCTTTCCTCCCCCACCTCCCTGTCTTTCCTCCCCCACCTCCCTCTCTTTCCTCCCCCACCTCCCTCTCTTTCCTCCCCCACCTCCCTCTCTTTCCTCCCCCCTCCTCGCTCTCTGGGAGAGTAGTAGGGGAGTGGCAGAGCTGATTCACATGCTAATTAATGCCCAGGGCTTCCAGCACCTCAAAGGAAGCCTTGCTTTTTCTTTTCCCTTTTGTAGTCATGGTGAGAACCCTAAGCCTGGTGAGGCAAGTGTGAGCATGTGTTTTGGGAAGAGTGGCTCACTGGTGGTCTGTCCTCTGTAAATCTCCCGGAAGCGGCTTTGCTTCTAGGGTTTCTAAACTCCTGTGCTTCCCACCTTTACTGCGCTCACAGGACCAAGCATAGGCGTAGACCAGTGATTCTCAACGGGGTCGGTTTTGCTCCTCGGGAGACATTTGACAATGTCTAGAGACGTTTTTGATTGTCAATACTGGAGATAAAGTAGGGGCATGTGTGTGCTACTGGCATCTAGTGGGTAGAGGCCAGAGAACCTGCTGAACATCCTGCCATGCACAGGACGGTCCCTCCCACAATGCAGCATGTTAACAGTGCCAAGATTGAGAAACCCTGGGATAGACCAAAGTATTGCCACTAGTGCCAGAAAGCCTGGGTTCTCAGTTTACAAGACAGATACCAAAGTCTGCATGGGAGCCATCTGCCTGAACTCTACCTAGGGAAAGAACCAGGACCTACTTTTCAGCACTTTCCCTAAAGCAAGATCAGTCAAATCAATTCAAATATCCCCGATTTGAGAGAAAACAAACAAGCAAATGTCCAACTCTATTTGGCTGGGGGTGGGGGGAGTTGTTTAAATGACTTGTTTATACAGCAATGAGATGCATGAAGCAAAGGCCTGGAATTTCTCTCCAGGAGAGCCCATGGAGGAAAAAGAGTACTAAGCTGATAAAATCAACATATTCCCCATCCTTCAGATGCATACACCACCCTGGTGCTCAGCAATGCTTTTTTTCTTTTCTTTTTAAACAGAGGTGAGGTCTTACTATGCTGCAGAGGCTGGATGTGAATTCCTGGGCTCAAGTGATCCTCCTGCCTCAGCCTCCTGAGTAGCTGGGACTACAGGTGCGCGCTATTCTGAGCCAGTGAGTTGGCAATGGATTGGTCAAAGAGCCACTGGGCAGGACAGCTGCCCTTTCCTGGTTGAAGTGTGAACATGTTTAGCCTCTGAGATCCTCAGTTGGTTTCACCTGTGACAAGAGAATGGCGACAGCTGCCCTGGATAACTAAAGGGTTTGTTTTTTCTTATTTTGAGGGGACATATTTTAAAACCTGACTTTCTGTGACCAAGCAACAACGATATAAAAAGTGCTTTTGAAAGCTTGTGTATGTGATGATGAACTGTGGAAGAGAGGTGCAGAGGAACAGTATGCCTGGGGCACCCTCGGGCTTCTCCAAGACCTGGCCATCAGCAGCGATGACACCCTCTGAGGGTCATGTTGGAAATTCAGAATCTCGGACCTCACCTCAAACCCACTGAGCCAGAATCTGCCTTCTAACAAGGTCCTCATGGATTCCTGCGCACTTCTAAAGTCTGACAAGATCCCCACAACCTCTGAGCTTATTTATACCTTGTAATTCGGGGAGATGGACTCCCTTTGGGCAGCTCGTGCTCAATTATTTAACAGTTTTATGGACCGAAGCTCTGTGTATAAGTTCCCAAAGTCTTCCTTCGTTGAGGACAGTGCCTCTGGAACCAGGAGCAAGGGTGTGTCTTGCATTACCAGGCTATAAATTTAATATTGGAGACCATCTTCTCTTGTGCAGTGTTTTCAAAAACTGGAATACTTTAACATGATGTCTGGGATTTAAAGAGCCCTCGGTCAGAGGATGGGCTTTATGAAGCCCCTGAAACTGTCATGCAAAATTGTGTGTGTGATCAGTTTCCTGAGCAGAGACTCCATTGCTATCATCCCAGTCCCAAAGAGGCCTTTATTCCCAATACTGGGAACCATGGACATGGATTCATTCATCCGTCAGGTATTTGTTGAGTGCCCATTGTGGGCCGGCACTGTGCTGCTGTACAGGAGGAGGAGGGCTTTATGATGACAAATCGTTGATGGTGAATCGTCAATTAAAACGTAAAAAAAATCAACTGGGAAGGAATCTGAAGAGGAAAGTATAAAATTAATCAATACACATTGAAGAAAGCAATTGAAAAATTTAAAGAGCCTAAAATATTTTTTAATTGATCTGGATGGACATTTTTATTTGTACATACATAAAACTGAAACAATGCTATGGAAATGGAAGCAAAGTGGAGGAATAGTTATGGTGGTAGATATTAAGATGAAGTGGATTTTTATTAACAGGTAATAAAAATCTGTAAGCTGCAGATGCTGAAAATATAACTTAATTTGCTCCAAAGCTAGTGTTTTTTCAGTTTAATTACTAGGTGGGTTGATCGTCTGTGTTTCATATAGCTTATAATTTGTGTTTTTGGAATGATGTTGAATTGAAACCTCAGCCTTTGCAAAGGTGGAGGTAAGCTCTCACCTCCGCGACATCAGTCAATGACCAGGAGGGCTTCCGCGGCAATTTTCTTCATCTGACATCCTTCCTTTTGATCAGACACATGATTTTCTCCCTAATCCCACCCTGGGCCTGAGATTCCACAGGAAGGAAACCGAGGTGGGGCTGGGGCACTTCTAGGAAAGCTGGGCTGGGCCACACTGGACTGGACTCTTGCCAACTGGATTCGTGGCTCCAAGCTACTGCTCTTTGGGGCTTGTTGTTTATGGATTGTTTGTTTGTTTGTTTGTTTTTCCCATGTCCATCACTTTACAGTCCCCTGTAAAAACTTCCCATCTAAATTTTGGGCACTCTAAGGTTACCTGTCTTCCCTTTTCACTTTAAATAAGGGTAGTCCTGTGAGTCCACTGTTTCCTATGCCTCGGGGAATTCAGTGCACTTTGCAGGCCTTGAGGATGCTCAGAATCTATATGTTACAGCATATACAAAGGGTCAGAGGGCTTATAGAAATCCAAGTTCCTCATTTTATAGGTGAGGAAACTAGTTCTGAGAAGTCAAGCTTGAAAACAGCAGAACCAAAACTGGAACCTTTATCCTGACTTCTCTTCTGAGTTCTCTTCATGACACTGAATTTTTGGGAACATCAGCACCCACTTTCCTTCAGTCCTCCGTAGACTCGTCTGATGGCCCCGGCAGCGTTTGGCGCATGCCCACATTCGCTTTCTTCCTGTTCGAACCATGAGACCGAGACCCTCGGAACATCCACCCACCCCTCAGGCGGGGAGGGGCAGCCCGCTCGCCCACAGACTGCTTTCTTGCTGGCAGGAGACTGGAGGGCGGCCCCGGAAGAGACAAAGGCTTGTTAGGGGCAGACACGGGAGAAAGAAGAAAACAGACGTGGGGGGCTCATACTCCGCGAGAGACTGCGTTTCCTCCCACGGGACCAGGACTCTGCTTCCCTTCCCCAGTGCCAGGGAAGCTATGCCCTTCTCAAGAGTTCCCACCCAAACAGAAAGGTCGTGTCATAAAAATCTATTTGGTCGCTAAGGGAAGCACAGCAGGTTATTCCCTTAGAGTCACCGTCCCCTTCTTCCGTAGAGACGGAATTTTTAGCGTAGGTACTGGCTGCCCAGGAAAGGAGATGATATTCTTCAGCTCCCCTGCGTTAGACGTGGTCTGTGACCCAGTCTGGGTCACTGGGCCCCGAGGACAGTGTTCTGCAGGTGGGTCGCCTCAGCAGGAGGGGGGTGCACGCCCTGCCCCTTTCTTCTGTCCTGCTGGGGGAATGCCAAGGTGACAGGCAGCTGTCCTGGAAATGGGGCAGCACCAAGCAGCAAGGTAAAGGCTGATGGGCAAGGAAACTGTCTCCGCCAGCTTGGGCTGCCGTAACAAAATACCACACACTGAGTGGCTTAAACCACAGACATCCATCGTCCCAGGGCGTGGAGGCCGGAAGTCTGAAACCAAGGCAGGGCCATTCGCCCTGTGAAGGAAGGACTGGGAAGTATCTGTTGCGGGCTTCTCTCCCAGCTCCTGGTCACTCCTTGGCTTGTAGCAGTGTGACTCCAACCTTCCCACCGTCTTTGCCCTGTGTGGAGAGTGTGTCCACATTCTGCATGTCTGTGTCCAGATTTCCCCTTTTATAAGGATTCTGGTCATACTGGATTAGAGTCCACCTCGGTGACCTCCTCTTAACTACCTACATCTGCATGACCTATCCAAGTAAGGTCACTAGGGGTTAGGAATTCAATGTATGAATTTTGGAGAGCAGGACACAACTCAACCCATAACAAATGGTAAGAACTGGTGGAATAGTTCATCCAGGTGTTTCCACCTAACCACTAGCAGGAGAGGGGGCCAAAGGGCTATTCAGAGACTTCAGCAGAGAACTAAGTGTGCCGTAGCATCCTGGGAGGTCTCCACAGTGAAGCCTTCATCTCGTCGAATGCTCTCTCCTTTCCAGCACAGCTCACGGTGGCCCGGGTTGTGGAGCTTTCTGTGGTGTCCCAGGGCCCAGAAACCAGCTGCCCTAGCTCCTGCTGTCCTCTGTTCATGGTGTGCCAGTGTCCCTCCATCCCTGTCTGGGAGCCATAGATAGAAATAATCACCTGCCGTGTCTGGAGGCCAAACACCAGAGGCTGGTGATGTATTTTAGAAAACACAATTTACCCTTTTTCAATGATAAAAATAATACATGGTCATTGTAGCAAAGTTGAAAATGACACAGAAGTTGAAAGCTTATAGGAAAGTCATCCCTAATTCCAAGACCCAGACAACTCCTGGTAAATTATGACTTATGTTTCATTTAGTCTTGTCTTCTTTTTCTGTGTATAGTTTACAAAGTCTGGGCTATAATCTCTACATAACTACATACTTAGGTTTTTTGATAATATAATAGATATTTCTTACGTTATTATAAATTGTTCTTAAACATTCTTTAAATAGCTGTATAATGTTGAGGACAAACAAATAATAATGCAGAGAAGCATTTTCTGCATTCCAGACACTGTTCCAAGCAATTTACATACATTTTTTTCTATGTAACTCTAATAACAGCTCAACGAGGTAGAAATTATTCTCATCATACAAATTACTAAGAAAATTGAAGCTCAGGGTTTTAGTAATGTGTCTAACATCACATGTTTATGAAACAGCCAAAGAGAGATTTATATTAAAGTTGGTTTGACTTTACTTTCCATGCTTCTAATCACTACTTAATTTGTCTATTGTTGGACATGAATTTTTACTGTTATGAATACTGCAAATTTTTACTGTTATGAATACTGCAAGGCATATCTTTGGACAAGACATATTTTTGTCCTTGTATTTTCTTAGGATAAATTCACGCAACTGGAATTACCAGAACTGAGAATTGAACATCCAAAGAGTCCCTACGATGTTGGTTTCATTATTGCTCATTTGCTTTCCAGAAAGTTTGTGGCCAATTTACACTCCCTCCGGCACTGTAGGAGGATGCTTGTTTCCCACACCTAGCACCAGACAGTCGTACTCTGTCGACATGCCTGCTATTCATGACAGCTGAAAATGGATCTTTTGCTTTCCATAAGCATTTATTTGATTATTAGTAAAGTTACACATTTTTCTATGTTTTAAGCCTTTTGTATTTTCTACTAATAATTTGGGGCCACTTATCTGTTAAGGTCTTAATATTAAATTAAACCACGTATAATGAACATTTTTGTAGGTCAAAAACTTGTTGATTAGCAGTTCAGCCAAATGTTTTGTCAAATGCATTAGGAATACTAACCTTTAGATAAATTGGCTATAAATATTTTTGTTGATGTTTTGGTATAGATGTTTTGATTGCAAAAATGAGCATCCCATAATCTGGAAAGTTTATGAGTAATGAAGATGGTATGTTAACGATTTCCATGGACTAATTTTAAAAAAATCCTCCTTTCATGCTTTATTTGTCCCTTTTGCAGAGCCTACTCTTTCCCTTACCTCCTCAGAATTGAATCCAGAAATATGTATCTTAATGAAGTAGATCAAGGCTGGGCATCAATTTTGGAGACCGAACAGGAAATATCATTGAAACAATTATAGGTGCCAGGAAAACAAGTAAGAATAGTACATCTTCATTATGGTAGATGCTATGAACAATTAAAACCATAGCCTGACAGTGTTTGGAAGAGCAGCTTTTACTATAGCAACTCAAAGGGTCTTTAAGGAAGGGGCAGTCATGGCTTAGGTGTATACACTGCGTGACAACTCACATACGGCCTATCAGCGGAGCACTCAGATTGGCTGTGTCTTATTCTCAGCCAAAACAAAGACAAAGCCAGACCATCTGGCTTTATTTAATATCTTCTCTTTCCTGTAGGTAGACAGAGAAGCATTTGAAAGTTAACTATCGTGGCTGCATATTGCACACATATTTTTAAACTTCTAAAAAGGAAAAGAGAGCTGCTACAATTATGACCCTGAAGTCGCTTGTCAAATCTAAGCTTGTGGTGAGAGGAAGAGAAATGCCACCTCCAAATGCAGGAGAATTTCAGAGATTGCGAGTAAGCATTTGCTTTCAACGTCTGCTGTCCAAGACCCTTGCTTGTAGAAGCCGTTTGTTTGCTTCTGTTCACACGGAGGGCAGTGGGGTCGCACTGCATTCAGGTTCCTTGAGCCTCTGGTTAAAATGATTCACACCAAATCTCCCTTGACCTCAAATACTTTTTCACGACAAACACCGATTATAAAGCTGGGGAGCAAATCTTGGCTCTCCCGTCCAAACCTTTGATGAACCCAGCAGCTCCTGCTGCCTTCCTAAAGCGGAGGGGAGTCTGCATTTTGTTTTGTATGATGCGGCTCCCGGGAGGGAAACTGAAGACCTTACAGACGATGTGTTTGCAAATACAATAAAATGTTCTTTGTGGGCGAGGATGACATTCCCCACCCACGGGGCGGAGTGGATGAACTCACTGTTGGTTTTCCCAGGAAGAACACCACCATTGTCACTTGGCTCCCATCTGACGGATGCTGGCTCGGCCGAGGGCACAGTTAGTGAAGAGGAACAAAGTTTTCCTCTGTGCAAAGCTAATTGACCCATCCGATTCCCGAATCAAACCTGCAACCTCAGCCTTCCTGGCACCAACACAGACAGACTGAGCTAACTAGGACAAACTGTTTCCAAGTCATGTAGGAACAAATCCTTCAGAGCACAAAGCGTCTGCCACCCGGCACAGCTTCTCAGAGGGACGTCGGTGAATGTGCTGGAGTCTCTGCTGAGAGCTGCCAGCTGGCACGGAACCGACGGCCGCTCGCCATTTGCACACAGGGTCTCACTTGAGCTGTGCTTTGTTTTGCTGATGATGACTTATTCACACATCCCAGATGTTCCCTGTAACCGAGAGCCCTGGAAGCAGCTACCTAAAAACACATGCATGTTCCAAAGACCTGACCGCTAAACTGGACCAAATGGCCTGGGGTTGTTGCCTGATTACTGGGCAGTTAGGGCCTGACCCGGTTTCTTTATTTCCTCTCCGTGCCATTGGGCTTAACTTCCCTAAAGGGGCAAGAGCCTAACAGCTCTGGTTGTTGGGGTGCATTGTAAATACTTTGAATCTAATAATCAGACTCACAGAAGAGCATTAAAACCTTTTAAAAGAGAGCGAGGAGAATAGAAAGGGAAAAAGCTGGCAATTGCTTGAAATGAATATGTGAAAATGTAATTATACTTTAAAAATGATAACATTGTCTCATATTTGCTTTCTATTACGTTTATGTATGTATTTTCCCTCTACTGGGCCCTAAAGCTGTCCCTTGCAGCAATGTCAACAGTGATGCCGAGGCTGGTCTGTGGCCGCTGTCGCGTCAGCCTTTTCTTAAGAAATCAACTGCATGGATGCACTGGCCCTCCCGTGGGCCCAGGGCTCGCTCTTGCAGGACGCGTAATGCCCCTCTTAGATTCTCTCAGCATCTCCCCAGCTGGCTCCCTTGCTTCCACCTCCTTTCTGTCCAAATCCATCCTGCAAACTGCCATTGCGTGGGTTTTCCTGGGGCCTCAGCAGCAGCAAACTGTCTCCCTACATGTGGGGACTCCACCCTCCGCCACGTGAAATGCAGGGGAGTGAACAGCAATGTCTCTCCCATCTGACACAGCCCTGCTCTCCCAGCCCTCTCTCTACCCCGACGCCCCCAACTCTCCCCACCTCCCAGACCAGGTTGGACCCCGTCAGAAGCTTCAGGACATTCTGCATCTCCTCTTCCCAGCCCCACTCCCAATTCCAATTCTTGTTTGGTGTCTGGTCCACATCGACGTGCTCTGTGAGAGCCAGGGCTGAGACGTCTTCCTCACCGCGCGTCTGCAGGATCTGGTAAGGAGGGGCTCCGTGAGTCTTTGCTGATGGCAAGAATGACTCCTCTTAATATCTAGGCTGGCCCTGCCTTTTAATACTCCACATCCATTCTCTGTTTTGTCATTTCTGTCTCCAAGCCCACGCTCCTTTTGCTTTCTCCACCTGGGGTGCCCTTCCCTCTTCCCATCCACATCCTACTTGCCTTTCCTAGCCCCACTCAGCTTTTTATCCTGCACAGGCTGCCCCTGACCTTTGACCCACTGTATCCACCGTGATTTCTCCTACATTCCTGGGGTGCTCACTGCATCACAGACACAGGCCTTCACGCATGCCACTTTGCAGTGTGACCTGAATTCTCCCTGTGTCTGGCTTCCTTTGTCAAATCTATATCTACCTTCCCCTACTCCTCAGAGCCCCGAGCAGAGTTAAGCACAGAACAGCTGCTCAATAATGTCTGGCTGATTGGGACAGGGTAACTTTCCCCTCCTCTCTGTTGTCTACATCCTACCCATTTTTCCAAGTCCGGCTTCCTCAGAGGTGGCTTTGTGCATGATGCCCCACATTGATCTCATGGCTTGCTCTTGGTGTAAATGCACACTTTGTGGATCTCTCACCCCTTTTGGGATGACATGTCTGAGCACGCACTCCCAGTATGTATGTATTGTCCATTATGTCTAACCTTGGCATGTGTCTTCTTGTATCCTAACTCTCTGGAACATTGGTCCACTCCCAGGAGAACACACACCCGACATTGGAGACCACAAGGTCCAAAACCCCACTTGGCACTTTACTATGGCCTATCTTATGTTAGGCTTCATCTTAATGCACCCGGACATCAGGCTGGGTGTGCTGCCCTTTTGGGATGGGCAAGTCACAACTTCTGGTCCTAGAGTTTGATGCATGAAATTCTCAGTGTAGGAGGCTGACTATAGAGCCATTTGAGACCAGGGAGCCCATCACCATGAAACTGGACATTTGATTGGGCACAGAGAGATGAACTTATTTTAAAGAAGGCCCATTGTGCCTGGCACAGAGTAGGAACTTAATATATGTTGAATTAAATAAAAACAACTGTGATGGCAATTGTCCTACCCCAGTGTCCCCAAATGTTTGATTGCAAGCCTTATAAAAGAATTTTGAAAATCTATGTACTCATCCTCGCAGTTTTAAATTGTCATCTAAAATTTTTCATCATGTTTAAATAAGTATATTTCTTATTAATAATAAAAATATTAACTATTTTATATTGTGGAATAAGAATTGACCATAATTGGCATACATATTTTATCATATTATTTGATAAAACACATTTTCATTACTTTATTGATTAAAGCATGACATATCTAAAAGACATAAGGTGAACTTTTTGTTTGTGTGTGTGATTTATTGTATTTTGAAATATCCAATTGCCCTGCAAAACTTCCAGTTACGTTTCTTTAAAAGGATCAGCGTCACAGCCTTATATAATTTTGGATATTCTGAATGCTGAGCCTTCAGGGGCCAACGTGCCTGTCTGTCTTGTAGAAATGTGTATGAGACAGAGGAGGGACACAAAGCCCTATGAGCTCAAGGGCTTTATCGCTAATTTAAATTTATCCCATTGTTTTATGCTCCATCCTGCAGCAAAGCATCAAAGCAAGATTTGGGATGGATGAGGGATATATCTCTTTCCTAAAGTGAGTAAAGATACATTCAGAGCATAAGTTCATTTTCAGCAGATTAATATTAACAAAGAATATTGATGGTCGTTGATATCTTTATAACTATCCTTGCCTGAGTATCATGTGGAGAGTCTTCGCATCCCCAGGTAAGCGTATATCTCAGGTGAAAGAACGCCAGCTTAATCCACCAGCCTGGCGAAGAGATGTGCAATCGCTACCCGTGGCTGGGGAGCGAATGTCTCTCTTTGGCTCTGTGGAGATCCTGGCCCTCGTCTTCCCTGGGAAGCTGGCTAATTGGCCTGCCAGAGGTGATCAGATGTTGAATAATGAAGATCAAAAACAAAGACAGATGGGAAGTGTGGCTGAGCCGGGGCACCCAACAGAACACATCAGCTCTCAGGGGACCAGGGGGCAGAGTGGCAGCGGGGAGACAAGGCAGGGCACAGGAGCCAGGATGGCCTGGCCGTCAGTCCAGACAAGTGAAACATGGTTGTGTTTGTCAGCCCTTCACTGGGAAACTCAGAGCTTAGGCGCACGGATCTCCAACCTGTAGCCTTGTCTTACAGAAAGAAAATTGTCTAGGCTTTGCAAAGGGCTTTGACTACATTAGGTTTTTAAGTATGAAGTATCTGATTTTCTTAAGTACTAAGTTGGACAGTTGGTATCTCTGACATTTCACTTTGACACTTCTTGCTTTATTTTTATTGTGAAGGTACATCCTCAGTCTTTCAAACAGACGGTTTGGCTTGTGGTTATCTTTCAAATTTTTTTAAAGCAATTTTTATGAAACCACGGATAAGTAAAATACCATGTTATTTTCGAATATGAGTTCTGTCATGGAACCAATGCAGCGCAGACAGCTTGAAATATCAACGAAGTATTTGGGAAGGATGTGGCTAATGAACTCCTAGTACATCGACGGTTTGAGAAGTTCCATTCTGGTGATTTTAATCTTGAAATTGAGCCACATGGGGGACCTAAGAGCAAGATGGATAATGATGGTCTGAAAGGTATAATGGAAGCGAATCCACCTCAACCTAGCAGCAAGGTTTGATGTTAGCAGCAAGGTTTGATGTTACTATTCCAACAACGCTGGACCATTTGAAACAAATGGGCAAGGTAAAGAAGCTGGATAGATGAATTCTGCATGAACTAAATGAGCATCAGAAGAGAAATTGTCTCGAAGCTTGCCTTTCTTTGCTGTCATGACATAAAGGTGAACCATTTCTACACCATATTATTATGTATGGTAAAAAATAGAGTTTTATTGACAATTGCAAGCATTTGGCACAATGGTTGGATAAAGAAGAAGTGCCAAAACACAATCCAAAACCAAATATTCATCCCCAAAAGCTAATGGTGTCTGTTTGGTGGTCCAGCGCTGGTATTATCCACTACAGCTTCATGAAACCTGGTCAGTCGATTATAGCGGATGTCTACTGCAACCATTTGGATGAAATGATGAGGATGCTTGTGACTAAGCAGCTGAGATTGGTCAATAGAGACAGCCAATCCTCCTCCAAGACAACGCTCAACCGCATGTCACACAAAACAACACTGCTCACACTACAGAACCTGCACTTGGAAGCTCAGTATCATCCACCGTATTCACCAGACCTTGCACCAACTGACTCCCACTTCTTCCAGGCTTTGGACCACTTCTTGCAAGGAAAAATATTCAATTCTCAACAAGCTGTGGAAAACGCCTTTTGCGATTTCATTGCCAGTAACTCTCCAGGCTTCTTCACAGTTGGCATAAATAAGCTACCGGTAAGACGGCAAAGTATGTCGATAGTTTAGGCATGTACTTTGATTAATTGTACTGCTTCTTGTTTGAGATATAATAAACTACACTTTTGATTCAAAATCGGACATTTCACGTGTCCGATTGACTTCAGTTTAATGAACTAAAATAGTCTGGCGATCTCCTCTGTGGCTCTGCATGTCTTGAGAGCCTGCTCATGCTCTGGTCTCCATGTCTTATTCTTCTC
>CAUYRT010041289.1:0-57674 GCA_963574885.1 Lepilemur ruficaudatus
AGTGAGCTCCACTTAAGTACCCTCAGCCAGGACCTCCCCCAGCACGTGTTCTCTGATAGGCAGGGCGGAGAGAGCAATTACGCACGTGCTGGGCACAGCTGCCTCCCAAGCGGGATCCCTGTGCTGCCGGCTCCCCACAGAAAGAGGCTGAAGATAAATGTTGTGGCCATTCAATCAAGGGCTAGGATTCTTCATTAAGGAGCTTGGGCTTGACCTTGAAATGCCGGAAAGCCACTGAAGAGTTCGAGGCAGCCCTCTGACCTGGAGAGGCTGGCCTTTTAGAGCACAAGACTCTGAGAGCTGCACAAGAATGGACTAAAGGAGAGGGAGACCAGAGGCAGTGAGACCAGTTAAGAGGCTTTTGGAGAAGTCCGGGAAAGGATTGAGGAAGGCCTTAAAGCAGTGTCAAAGGGAAAGTAAAGAAGAAATTGATCCTAGGGATATTTGCATGGAAGAGGGGAGCACAGTAGGGACTGAAATACAAGCAGGAGATCTCAGAATGCTGGCATGGTAGGATGAAAAGCATTAACATCTACTGTTTCCTGAGCCCTTAGGGGATTCTCAACAGAGTCCTGAAGTCCATAAGGCATAAGGCCCACTTTGTGTGGCCAATTGATCAACTTGTGAGGAGAGAGTTGTATATCGGGAGTTTTGGGGATAACAAAAGTTGAGGTAGGGTAGAGAAGCTCTTTGGAAGAGACTGTGAACAAAGTCCCTGGGGCCAGTGGTCATGGCCTTCCACAATAGGGGGAGAATATTACGGTGACTGAGGGAGAAAGGGCTTTGTCAGGAGGCTCAGGGTCCAATGTGCATCCCAGATTTGGAAAGTCTGGTAGATACAGAAAACTATAGACACCCCACAGGGGCTCAACCACGGGATAGGATTCATGTGCCTCTTCCCACTTTTTCCTAATTCTTTCTCAGAACCAAGGGCGGTTTCTGATGGTGAGAGAGAGGCTGCCTCAGGAGTAACTGGCACTGTAACAAGATACTTACCATTCTTCTCAGCCTCCCTAGATACACCACAGGGGAGTCATTTCTTGCCTGGTGAAAAAACCCTCATGAGCCTTCAAATATATTCTCATCTAGCAGTAAGAAGTATCACCTTACAAAATTCAAATGCCACTGTCATTTGTGTACACAGGGATAATCTCCAAAAAGCTATTCATTTGAAGGAGAGAAAAAAATCAAGTAGTTAGAATTTCCTATAGATTCTGGCCTATTGTTCTCCAAATGGAGCATGAAAGACACAGAGGGTCTAGGCCCTCCGAGGAGAGGAGAAATGGCAGTTTCCATGGAGCCTCGCATCAAAAGGACTGCAGAACCAGCCGTGTTCCCCTGCATTTTGAAAATTGGATAGCTCCTCAATCAAGTTCATCATAACAGTGAAAATAATCTTACGGAAGAGAAAGGATTTTTCCTCAACAGCCCACAAACCTCTACCTAACTCATTCAGAAGAGTCACCGGGGCAGTTTTCTAAGCCTTGTATTTTAATGATATTGTGGAGAGCGGTGGAAGAATATCCACGAGGAATAACTGGAAGATGAGAGGAAAAGCAATGAGGTTAAAAGGAAAACCCAGATAACGCTGCCAGTATAAAGATTACACAGTTTCTAAGCAAAATCCCAGGTAGCGCTCAGTTTAAGTTGTGATAAATGCTCTAAGCAGAGTAATTTTGTTTGTGTACAGGAGAAAAAAGAAAGAAAAGGCATTTTCAAACAGTAACTAATATTTAGAAAGGACGCTTATTCAAAGCAAACCAGAACCATTATGCTTGTCTGATGAAAACAGGATTTGCAAATTTGCAAAAATTTACATTTTATATATACATAATGCACCCGCATTTCCCATGCAAAGCAGTCAAATATTAAAATCTTTACAGAAGCTTTTATTTAGCGTAATGCATGTGTACAATGTTTTGCATTGCCCTAGAAAAAAATTCATCTCATAGTGTCATGCTGCGTCAATCCTGAGGAAAGACACATAAATCCTCATCTTACCAGGACAATGGCTTTGAGTAAGAGGATAAACTAGTCCTCCTTAATCTCCACTACCCTCTGGAGGGCCACCCACATGGCCAGCCCTTTGGGGAAGGACTGAGGCGAAGCACTTCTGAGCATGGCCTTTTCTTTCTCCGTATCTTAGCAACCTCTGTCTCACCAACAGAAGAGGCCAAATAATAAATGCCATTTTCATGGTATTTTACAGTTTACAAAGAGCCCATCTCATTGTTTTCACAAAAGCTGCACCTGTATTTTCTTGAAGGTCAAATAGGTTAAGTAACTTGTCCAGGAGCATTATGAAGTGGCAGGGGTGAAGCTTCAACCCAGGTGGTCTTTGGGTCACCCCCGGCCCTCCCACTGAACCCTGTATCACAGCTGTGTCTTAGCCACAGAACAGTCATGAGGCTGAGGGAATACCTCTTCCCCTGGTAGCCCCTGTCTCTGGGAGTCATGCCATCCTTTGGTTCATTTGAAGGGAGGGTACTTCTCTTATAGGACCTCTTTGATCTCTTGTATTTTTTTTTTTTGCATTTATTCCATTTATTTCATTTCAAAATGTACCAAATATCTGATCCATCCTAAGTTCTGTCACTTTCTAGTTGATGAGTTTTAGGCAAGTAGTTTACCCTCCCCAAGCCTCAGTTCTCTCTTCTATTAAATGGGGATAAGAAGTAGATATAGCATAATTGTTAGTAGGATTGAATGAGATGGTGAATATACATCACTTATCAGTACATAACACATAGTAAACACTCAGTAATATTAAATTGAAGAATCATCAGGGGGATGGGCTGCAGGGGGTGAGTGGAACTGTATGGAGCTCTGCACTGGTGGGCCCAGACAAGTGACCACAGAGGTGGTGGACAAGGCTCCTGGGGCACCCCATGGGCAGATGTGCAGGCACCCAGCATGACTCCTTGGGCAGCCTCAACAAGAACTTAGAGGACACTGGAGTTTGCTCTAGCTGGTAACTAGTCTTTGAAAAGGAAGAAACTAAAATGGAAAAGCGATTATTCCATGACAGATGGACAACTGGGTGGCAAGAGGGATGCATTTTGGGATACTGCACCAGATTTTGAAGGCCATAAAGAGATTTGGCATGCCTTGCAGGCTGCTGCGCATGCTTTTGAGAGCAATGATTGTGACTGGCACAAGCAATCAGTAATGGTGCAAACATAACACTGCCACATGGTGCACTGACAGAGTGCTAAGAAGAGCTGGGGAACAGATAGCCTCCAGTTTATGGCTTGGCACCACAACTCAATATGATAGAGTGGCACAGAGACTCTGAACATTCCTGTGCCACCACCCAATTCTAGACCTGAACGTCAGCTCTGTTTGCACCTTTCCTCAGGCAAAGCCCTCAAACTTGTGGTGCACAGCGTAGACACAGTATTCCACATGCACAGGGGGTTACATGCAGAAGAAGGAGTGGAGCTGAGTAGTCAGTGGCAGTGTTTTCTGACCTACCTCTCACTGACAAGATAGCAGTGGAAGAGCTGGAGATCCCAAAAGACTGTGTTGAACAGGTTACAGTAAGCCAAACCTTTGGAACACCCAACACCAGCTGAGGACCGAATTGGTTCTACTGGATGGTCCCCAGTTTCCTCCCGCTCCTTTTCATTGTTGTTATCACTTTCTATCCTATGGCGTGAAATTCATTTTCACTGCTCTCGATTCCCTATGAATGGATTTAGTCCTTAGAAATTACCAGTGAAAAATTCCATCCGTGAATGAGACCAAAAAATTACAAAGTACAAAGAACCAAAGAAAAATTAGCAAGAAGCTGGTAATGCATGAGCTTGGGTGGAGATGACCATCATTTACTTCTCCAATTAAACTGTGAGTTGACAGCAGGGGAGGCCATTGTTCATTTAAGGTATCCGTATTTAATATATTTAACTCATCTAATTGAATCTATTCTGTATGTTTCCCTGGGGCTCCCCTCAAAAATATGTTGATCCCTTTTAAACACCCTTAGCAAAATATGACTTTGTCGCTGTGAACTCTTAGAAGGAGCATGCTTTTATTTTTAGAATGTGAACAACTAAGGGGAAGAAACTATTCTTAAGAGAGAGCTAGATGGGGGATGGCGGGTAAATGGATAAAAAAATAGACTACAGATGCTCTTCCACTTATAGTGGGATTATACCCTAATCCATCATAAGTTGAAAATATCATAAGTCAGAAATGAATTTAATTCACCTAACCTACACCAAACATCTTGTCTACCTTAAATGTGCTCATAACACTTACATTGGCCTACAGTTGGGCAAAATTATCTAACACAAAGCCTATTGTATAATAAAGTATTGCGCATCTCATGTAATTTATCGAATACTCTACTGGAAGTAAAAAACAGAGTGATTGTTTAGATACAGTAAGGGATGGTTTCTATTGAATATCACTTTCTCACCATCATAAAGTTGAAAAGTTAAGTCAAACCATCATAAGTCAGAGACCATCTGTACTATAATGACTCACTCTATAATACTTAATGTTAGTAAAATGAACTATAGAGGCATATTTGGGTCATTTAAATTGATTATTTCTGTTAGAGGACTCATTTTCTGAACAGTGAAATAAATTTATGAAGTATATCTTGGTGGTATCAGAGTTATATTACATAAAATTAGGAGGCATTTCGTTAACACTCTCATTTTACACACGCCATGCATCAGACCCAAAGAGTAAATTTAAATATGTATGTGAAATGTCATAGTCAAAACTATTTTATTTTTTCCAAGATTAATACATTCAAAATTTCTTCTTGGGCAAAATAATAATATTAATAATAATAATAATGTGGCTCAGGCAAGTATTTTTCTTTTGCCAAAAATACTAAAATAGACACAAATACCGTCAGCAGAGGAGCTTCACTATCAATGTTTAATTAATGAAAGTCTTTTTGGGTGAATTCATGACTATCTCCCTGTTTTCTTATGGAACATCTGACCTTTGAGGTAACATCATCAAGGGAAAAAGGTAACAGTTTTTAAGTGTAAATGACTGCAATCAGTTACCACTTGGGAGAAGCACTGAAAAAATAAATGGTTTATCTACCCAAATCATTAATCAATTAATAGACAATCATTAAGCTTGATAGCTTGTCTGATCTACAAACTACTTACTCAACAAATACATAGTAAACATCTACTAGTGCAAGAAATTGTTCTGAGCGATGGGGGTATGTTGGTGAGGAAAACAGACATTGTCCCTGCCCCCATGAAGTTTAAAATATATTCAGGATAACAGACAATAAATGAGTATGTAAATCATGATAAGTGCTATGATTAGGGCACAGTATTTAGGGGTGACAGTATAAAACTTACATATACTAAAAAGTTTTCATTATTCATCTGAAGTTCAAATCTAACTTGGTATCCTACATTTTTATTGCTTACTCTGGCAACCTTACCACTATAGAAAATAAATGTTTGTTGTGGAAGAAGGGAAGAGATCTACTACTAGGTAGGACAGTCGGGCAAAGCTCACCCTCAGACACTCTGTTTAAATTATGATGAGAAAGAGTCATCCAGGAATGGAAGTGAATGAAAAGATAGGATATTGTAGGTGGGACTCAGTGCAGAGAATTCCAGACAAAAAGAATAGCATGTGCAAAGGTCCTGAAATGTTCATTCATTAAACCAGTGTTGATTGTGTATTACTAGCCAGGCATCAGGCACTGGGGATTCCATGGTGAACAGAATAGAAGCTCCCTGTCTCCATGGAGCTATCTAAAGGATCAGTTGAGGATATCGAGACACTGCAGCAGAGAAATCATTTTTAGCAAGTGGATGAAAGATTATCCAGCTGCATAACATTTCTATTTCCTTAGCTGCTAATATGAACCTCAATGAGAAAATGAAAATATATATTTTTTTGTTGAATTCAACAACCATTTATCCTCAACTTGGCCAGGGAGGAAAAAAAGAAACTGACGGACATTTTGTTATCTTTTATAATAATTGTCTTTGGGTTGCTCAGCAAGAAGATGCCTCAAATTCAATGAGAAGTGAAGAGAACTGAAACCTAAAGAGATTTCAGGTTTGTTTAATTCCCTAAACCAATCAGTTCAAATGGGGACAAAAAGCAAAATGCAGAAAAACAACAGAAGACAACCACTTGTTTGATCCACTATGTCCCAAGAAGAGCAGAGATGCTCTGGATGTGAGAAAGAAATGAAAAAATGGATAAATTCTAGCAATGTAGCCACCTTCTAAGAAGTTACAGGAAAATCACATATACCTCACACTTCAGTGAGTTGTCTTTTTATTCTGAACATGTCAGTGTATTTTGGGCAAAGGAGCGATTCTTGTGGATAAGAGCACAAAGTCGTTTCTTTTTATCACAGAAGCTAAGGTAGATTCTTTCTGCCTTGACTATTATCTGTGAGATTTTTCAGATAATATACATTTTATTAATGATAACACAGTTCATGGGGAAAAATGATCAGCGTTTAGCTTCCAGGCCTTGAGTTGAGTTCATTATGTCAAAATCTAAGGGAGAAAAATGGCATTCTTATTTACAGCTCATTTTAAAATTTGCTCATTTGAAAGAAATTTTAAAAATGAATTCATATTCCAATATATTTTCTAATATTATAGACTTTGCTTAAAGTATATATCCTTAGAAATGCTCTTACCTAGGATGATTTATCAGTTAATAGCTTAAACAAAAGCTAGCCAGATGATCATAATATGATAATTAGTAATTCAGAGACTAGTTATGTCAAACTAACTTTAAATACATGTAGTCTGTCTCTTCAGCATGTTGTTATCTTTTGGGAATCTTGACATTTTATTTAGTATATTGCTTATACCTCTCAGATTCATATCAATTGCAAATTTGACAAGCTTGCAATCTGTCTCATGATCACAGACACTGATAAAAATATTAAAGAGAATAAGTCCTCAAATAGAGCTCTCTACCAGGCCAGTAGAAATGTTGGATTTTATTGCTAAATAAATCAATTACTTAATTTTGCCTACATAAAACTCCAAATGTGTCCACAAGTTTCTGATGGAAGGCCAAGTGCCTTGCGTAAATCCAAACAAAATTCAGTAGTGATTAAAAACAATCTCTGCATTTGGGTCAAAAAATTTAATGCACTTTTGAAAACAGAAGCAAAGTTGTTCACAGGACAGCAACTAGGATTATGAGTGGAATCAGAACTATGTCTTATTTAGAACTGAAGTAGGGATTTCCAGAGGAGGAAACATTTAATTATTTTTTGCTAGTTTTACTTTTTCTAATAAATGGCTTTCATATCAAAGAGAGGGTGCTCTTGTTCAATACCAAGGGTGGTAAATTCGAATTTCTACAGGGATCGGGCAGGCAACCTGTGTGAGGACAACCTTACTCCCTCACATTTCCTCCTTTGACAGAGACGTGAGCACAAGGAATATTGCCTTTTCTGAACTCTTTTGTACAAAGCCACTGTGCAAACTCAATAATCCACGGTGACTGATCCCTGGGCTCAGTTTGAGGTGCTGTGCCTGGGTTAAAGGCGCGGTCAGCCACTCCGTAATGCCAGCTAAGTGTTGTCAGGGGAGATGTGTATATGCTCTCCCAATATTACTACATCTTTTAGTTTTTTCAAAAGAAACCAGAAATATGGATTTTTGTGTTAATTCTCTTGATTTTTAAAATTTGGGCAACGAATTCAGTTTTTCTAAAAAAACACTTTGTCAGTCAACACTGGGCAGGCTCAACAAAACAGGCTGCCAGTTACCATATGATTCTCAGAGGCTGGACCGGAAGCCATGGCTTGAAGATATAGGGGAGTGGCTAAGAGGCGAGTGGAAGGAAGAACTTCCTGCTCCTCAAACTTGTTCTGCCTTCTTTGAGATCACCAAATCTGAGTGAGTGGCCTCACTGATCATATTGGAAATTCATTCTAGCCATGACTGGATTATTGACTTTTAAGTCCCTGTCTCACTCGGTGGTTCCAAATAAAGATTTCTCTGAGGGTTCAGATGGGGGAACCGACACTTAGAAAGTTCTGGAGACTCTTTTTTGGATGGTAGGATGTGATCTCAGCTTTGCAAAGTGATTGTTAGGTGGAGACAGAAAAACTTACAGAGAATTTCTGGCTGATAAAACAGCAGGCACAAAAAAGTCAAGGTGGAAATGAGAGTGGCCAGAGATGGAGTTGCAGTGAAAAGATTCTAATGGACTTGGAGGATTTATGGCAACTAAATCTGGGGCTAAGAAACTGGCCACATCCAATTTTGTTTGGCTGTCACACTGTTTAAAATTAAGATTGAACCTGAAGCACATTTGGAAGGCATGTCCCCTTCACCTAGCCACTGGCCCCGCCACTTCTTGTCTTGTATCCTAGACCGTCACACATTTATATACCCCAACTAGCCCCCCAAATACTTAGCTCTTCCACCCTGGCAATACATTTTCATTTTATGTAAATTTATTTTCCTGAGAAAAGTTCATGGTACATAAATGTAATACATTTTAAACATTATTGTATGGTTAGGAATTTGGAACTCCAAATAAAAAATAATCTAAATGTAAAATTTAGGGTTTACTTTGAAGCTAGGGAAAAGTTCCATTTATATTTTTGGAAATTCACACATTGGGTGATAATATCTCATTTTGACTGATTGAATAAGCTGTTCTCATGGTTTGGGAAACCAATATAACTGTTGCACAAACTTGGACACAATTCTGAGCAAGAGTGTTAGAACTTTACTAAGTCTGGGTGAGGCCTAGTCTGTTCCAAGTCACCAAACTAATCAAAAAACTGGTTGTTTGGCCAAAGATTTTAATTTTCTATCGAATGTTCTGGCATGAGAGGCACATGCATTCCTAGCGTTTTATTCTCATTTAAAGTTAGGTTTTGCTGTCCCACAAAAACCTTAGGCTTACATAAGCCTTTTACAAACATCCTCCCACTGGATCCTCACTACATAACCAACCACTCATTTATTAATGGACAGAGACATACTTAATAATAGAGGGTCAACAATTATGCCCGTTGTAGGTGCTCAGGATACGGCAGTAAACACAACTTAAAATTTATATTACAAGAGCAAGGGAGATACTTTTATTCCTATAAAAATGCATTTATTGCTTAAATTATTTTTATTAGAGAAGTAAAACAGTAATAAACTTCTTGCCTTAGAGAATAAGGCAAAGTAAAAGTATATAGAGTAAAAACCGATTTCTTACATTTATATGCAGTCTTACTCAGATATAATTTTTTGTAGAAATGCTACACTATGCATTTTCAGAAAATTTATTTTGTAACTTAAAATGTCTTAGAGATTTTTTCATATCATGCACTTTTTAAAGGCTCTAAAGTTTTCCATAGTTTGTATGTAACACAATATATTTGATCCCTTTCTTAGGAAGAGACATTTTGACTGTTTACATTTTTGTTATTACAATGATGCAATGTATATGTATCTCTGTCAAAGTAAGCAAATATTTCTTGGGGTAGATTATTAGAAGTTGCTTGTCTAGGCCCATTTACAATTTTGGCTGATACTGACAAAAAGTATTCTTCCTAACGCTGAACAGACATATAGAGAGATATCTATAGCTATAAACAAACACACACACACATAGAGATGTATGAATGACTTGTTCATATTTTTTATTCAGTTTTTTATGTCTTTTTCACAGTGATTGGTAGGTGTTCATTTTGTGTGTAAGACATTAAGACTGTCAAGGATACTGCAAGTATTTCTTCTACTTCATCATTTGTCTTCTAAAATAGAAGTTAAATTGCTTTATCTTTTTCTTCATTGTTTCTAGGTTTTGCATCTTATTTAGGAAGGCCATTGACATCTCAAAATTCTAAACAAGGTTCCTAATATTTTCATAGTTTTTCTTAACATTTAGCTCTGTAACCTTTCTAGAGTTTCTTTTCAGGAATGATGTGAATTAGGTATTTAACTTTTCTCCCAAAGGAATAGCCCATTGCCCCACACTATTTATCAAAACACCCAATCTGTTGCCTTTATATTGGAAGAACAATTTGGCTGGGGTTTCGTATGCTTTCCCTCAGAAGTGAAAATGTGCTGCTTTTCCATCTTCTGAAATTGAATGTCACCGTGGTCAAGTCGAAGGCCAACCTGATTATTTCTGCTTTTGTAAGAGACTTGAATTTTCTGCCTACATGCTCCCATAATTTCTTCTTTAAGCTTAACATTCAATAATTTTACCAGATTATCTCATGGAGTTGATTATTCCAAATGAAATTTTCCTGGAATCCAGTGAGTCCTTTAAGTCTTTCCACCCATTTATTACATAATTTCAGGAGAATACTGTTGTACCATGTTTTAAGATATTTTTCATGCATTTTCTTCCACCCAACTGTCTGCCATTCATTTATATCATGTTCTCTTTAGTCATTATTATATCTTTGTACTTTTCTAATTTGTTTTGTTTTATTTCCTTAAGTCTATCTTCTATGTCTCTAACGATGTTTTCAATGAAGTTCATTCTATTTTTGTTGCATCTACAAATCAAAACCATAATGACATATCACTTATCTCCAGTGAGAATGGCCTTTATTAAAAAGTCCCAAAACAATAAATATTGGTGTGGATGCAGAGAAATAGGAACACTCCTACACTGCTGGTGGGACTGCAAACTAGTACAACCTCTGTGGAAAGCAATACGGAGATACCTTAAAATGATACAAGTAGATTTACCATTTGATCCAGCAATCCCACTACTGGGCATCTACCCAAAAGAACAAAAGACATTCTATAAAAAAGACATCTGCACTCGAATGTTTATAGCAGCACAATTCACAATTGCAAAGATGTGAAAACAACCCAAGTGCCCATCAATCCATGAGTGGATTAATAAAATGTGCTATATGTATACCATGGAGTACTATTCAGCTATAAGAAACAATGGTGATATAGCCACCTCTTGTATTTTCCTGGATAGAGCTGGAACCTATTCTACTAAGAATCCCAAGAATGGAAAAATAAGCACCACATGTACTTACCATCAGATTGGTTTCACTGATCAACACCTAAGTGCACATATAGGAATAACATTTATCAGGTGTCGGGCAAATGAGAGAGGGGAGGAGGGGATGCGTATATACATACATAAGTGTGATCCGCACCGTCTGGGGGATGGACACGCTTGAAGCTCTGACTGGGGGGAGGGAGGGGAGAGGAAGGGCAATATATGTAACCTAAATGTTTTTACCCCCATAATATGTTGAAATAAAAAAAGTATAATATTATTTTTGTTTCATCTAAAGTGTCTTTGTCTCTTTAGTGATTTTATCTATTTAGCTTTTAATCTTCCTTAATTATTTTACATCTCTTCTATGAAAACTTGTCTCTTTCTGAACATTTTATTTGCTTGATATCTACAGAGAGAGAATCCACGGTCTCTAAATCTTTGTTTTCTAAAATACAAGTTAAATTGCTTAATCTTTTTTTTTATTGTTTCTAGATTTTGAATCTTATGTAGGAAGGCCATTGATATCCCAAAATTCTAAACAAGGTTCTTAATATTTTCATAGTTTCTCTTGACATTTAGCTCTGTAACCCTTCTAGAGTTACTTTTCAGGAATGATATGAATAATGAAGAACTCATTTAAAATTTTTCTGTAATACTTTGTATTTGGGGATAATCAGTTCTTCTTTAGTTTCAATTTCCTCTACCATTTAAAAACAAATTTACTTTGAAGTTTGGATGAACATATACCATTCCCCTCTTTTGATTATTACTCATCTTTTAAAAATACTGGCTGTTTATTAAAGAATAATATCAGAAAAGGGGTGAAATAAGGTGGAATAAGGTGAGGCTGACTACAGTTTAAATTTGGGTTTTGTTCTGGTTATCTATTGTTTCATAGCAAACCACCCCACAACTTAGCGGCTTCAAATAATTATCATTTTGTTCACATTTCTGCAAACCGGGCAGGGCTCAGTGTGTGCAGGACATTCCTGCTCCACATGGTATCAGCTGGCGCAGCTCCAGTGGGATTGCAGGATCGACTTCAAAGATGGATCACCCACATGTCTGGCAAATCGTGTTAGCTGTCGCTCCCTCTCCAGGTGGAACTCTCTGAAGAGCAGCTTGACTTCCTCACGGCAAGGTGGCTGGGTTCCAAGAGGCAGAACTCCAGGGATAGGAAATGGAAGCTGCTAGCTTCCTGAGGCCTGGGCCTGGAAGCTTGCAGAGCATCCCTTCCTCTGTATTCTGTACATTCAAGGGGTGGATGGGAACATTGACACATAGACCCACTTCTAGGAGGAGTGTCAAAGAGTTTGGGGACCGTGTTTGAGAACTGCCACAGGTTGTCTCAAGCATCTGTCACCAAATATGTTATTTCCTTTCTATTGGGAATACATCTTTCTATAATTCATGGCATTCCAATTGAGGTGCCATAGAGAAAAGCCCCATAAATTGAAGGTATATTATGTCTTAATTTGGAAATTACTGCTCTGCCCTCCTTCTACGCAAATAGCCTCCAGCAGTGTCCCTGGCTAGGAAACTAGAATGTGTCAGCATGATTTCTATGCGGCTACCATTTTGAAGAGTCAGACTATTTCCTCCACTTCTCGTTTGGCCCATCCAGCTGATCTTAACCGTGCTCTGAACAGTGGAATATTGGCTGGTCCTTTCAGTGATGTGATGTGCTGCCAGGTCTGAGAGAAAGTGACTTGGCTCAGCAGCTTCCTGTCTCTTGTTTAAGATTTCACATTATACAGCGGCAATACTTCATACTTAAATATTTCATAGTTTATGGTTTGGAGTTGGGACTATGTCCCTGTTTCAAGGGCTATGAAATTTTCCTCTCTATTTATCAGCGCTTTTCTTAGTTTTAGTTTGTTTTGAGGGAGTCTAGTAGGGTGAAAATATTTTATCCTGCTGTCTTGAGCAAAAACTTCATACGAACTTTAGAATCACCTTAAAAAATATCTTGGGATTTTAGAAGTGAGGTCACACTGAAGGTATGCTTGACTTGAGGGAGAGCTGACTACTTTACAATACTGAATCTTCCCATCCTACCTTGTAGTAGGTCCCATTGTTTGAGATTGCTGTTTTGGTCCTTTACTAAAGTTAAGATTTTTTCTTCTAAGATATCTTGTATATTTATTAAGGCTATTCTAATTATTTTATATTTTTAAAATGCTACTGTGAGCAAAAGAATTTTGCCATTATGTTTTTTTCTTTCTTCAATAAAATGTGGTATATGTATAGCCATTATGTTTTATTATTAATTGTTGCTGAAGTCTAGGAAAACTATTGATTTTTATATGCCAATCATCCATCTGTCCATACAGATTTCCAAGTTCTCTGATATTTTGCTATTTGAGTCTCTGTATTTTCTAAGTAGACAATCATATCAGCTCATCTATTAAGTATTGTATTTTTATTTTACTATTTTAAATTTTTATGATTTTATATTTTAATTTCAACTCACCCCTGTTTTATGGATAAAACAGCCTTTTATATCCATCTTACGAAGTAATTATACATGTTTTGGGCTTTGGTTTTCTACAGTTTTATTTTTCCATAAAGTTGATCTTATCTGTTTTCATAATCTATAGCTTCAGTGTAATCCCAACAGACTTCATGCTTTAACATGAGAATAGATATTTACATTTAAGCTGCCATCTTGATGAAATGAGAAAGCTGACTTGAAGATGTTGACTGACTTGCTTATTGGTATAAAGTTAGTAAACGATAGAGTCAGAATCCAGACTCCCAGTCCAGCCTTTACTTCTCCGTGAAGAATTAAAATACATGCTATCCACATCTGAGATATGTTCTAAGATTAAAGTTTTTCTACCAAAACTTTTACCGGAATTACCAGTAAAAAGAAAATTGAATGCATGTATATATATATTTCTATTTTTCATAAGTTTTTCTTGTAAACAAGCTAGTGAAAAGGCTAAAAGTGGACAGCTATTAGAACAATGGACAATGTCTGAAAATCTAAATGGGCAACTGTTGCATAAGTAAGAATTAACTCCACTTGGAAAATGTTCCGAGCCCCATAAAAGCAAAGTAGGCAAGTGAGAACGGGCATGGGGATAAAGATGGAAAAGGATAAACCTCCGAACATAGGAGGGTGAAGATTTAATTTAATGGCCTCAAATATAGCCTGCTCACATTAATGCCATTGGATCAAACTTGACCATTTAACTGCCATTCTGAAAATAAGCCATTTGGCTCAAGTTTCAGAATTTGACTTTCATATTTCCAATTTGAATTAATCACTTTTAGAAAAAGTAGCTGAAACTGCATTATGATTCTGATACTGTAGGATAATGCCTGCAAGAGGGTGGTCTGGATTTTATGTGTCCCATTTTGTGTGAGAATTTACTGGGCACTCACTCTACTGTCTTTTGAAACGAGAAACTCTTGCTGTTAACCCATAAAGAACATCTCAATGGTGAAAGGATTTCTGCGTTTTCCCTTCAACACTGCCTGCCATTCTGGCAATGAAAAAAATGATGTATTTGAGGATCCCTGGGACAGAAAAATTGATAAGAGCTCCCAACTTCTTTCCCATAAACAACCGATATTTTAAAGCTATTAACACAGGAGCTGGGCATTCAACGACAGTTCATTTATCATCTAATAGCTGGAGAAGGTGTCAGCCCTGCAGTCAGGCTCTGAAAAATGGGCCCTGAGTTCACCCTCTATTGCCGAACAGCTGCTCCTTCCCAAAGTTTTAATCAGATTCCCTAAGCATTACACGCCCCAGAAAGGCAGAGCCTACATAAAACCTGCAATAAGCCTGCCATGTAAATTCATTACAAAGCCCAAGTAATATGAACAGATTATATTCTCCAGGCCAAGAGTGAGCTTTTAATTTAGACCAAAATTATGATTGCATATTGATTTGGCCCCTTGTTCTCTGAAAAGTTTTTCTCAGAAAAGAATTCAGAATTGATCACCTGAAATAAAAGGCATTTTCTTGGTTGTTCAGAATGAGAAGTCATGCTTAAGTGCATTAGAAAGAAAATACACTTTAGGATGAAAAATTCTTAATCCAGAGCTCCTGAAAGTTTTTATAGAATTCTGTGTTTTCTTTAGATGCACCCTTTTCCCTCCCTGAGGTGAGAGCCATAGCTTTCTTCATGACCCCCAGCAAAACGTTTAGCATGCAGCGTTTTAGATCATGTTGTTATTAGAAGCTAGTGCAGCCGGCCACCTTTGGAAATCCTCCCTCACTTGAGGCCAAAGTCACAATCAGTTCTTCACATAGACGGCCTTGATACCTAGGTGTGAACTACCATCGGTCACTAGGCACCATCTCGTGCATGTATGCCACTGGTCCCTGCCAATGCCCCCACCAGATAGATAGAGACAAATGGCATTCATACATAACGACAAAGGTACAATGTGTCAGAAAAAGAATCAGTTAGTCATGGAAGTATCACAGAATTAAACACTGCTAGTCACCATCCCTCTTTTATGTAGTGGGGAGAGAGCAAGATTTAGTCATCTTACTAAATTTGAGTAGTTTTTAATTATCCTAAGTGTTGATATAGATTTAGGGGGTGGGTGCTAAGTACTTAAAAATTTCAAGACCCATTGCAAAACAACACCTCTTGTGTGAAGGATGCAGACAAACATTCAGCACATCAATCTGTCCTTCATGGGTCCCCACGCTTACCACTCAACCCTCTGGATATCATTTGCTTTTATTTGCAGGCCTGCCTACAGGAAAGGCTGCTTTCATTGTGTGATCTTTCAAGTACTTGAAATCCTGATGACAGTAATTTCCTGTTGTGAATTAATAAAGTGGATGCTGATTATGATTCAGCTTCCTAAGTTGCTTGAATATAGAAAGAAAATGAACTGATCATGCCAGTATGGATGTATAGTCTGATCCTTGAGTCAGTAATTTCTTAGTCTTTATTATATCAGCACTCTAGTTCCACCTCTGCCTCGTGTGCACTTTGCTTAGTGCAAGTCACTCTCCTAGTACATGGCTGGTCATTCTGGGTCCAGACTAGAAAACATCTAGATTGGCCCTCCAATCTAGAGACAAAATTCCACACAGAGGGCTAAAATGAATAAGGAGCTACTATGACTTAGTGATGATATATAGCAGAAGACAGAACTACCTCCTCTAACTCCCTCTCAAAACTGGTTTGTTCCCTAGAAAAATCAGCTCAAAGTCATTTGTGAACATAAAGGACATTTTTAAAAACATCACTGTTACACAGCATAACAATCGATGTGGTAGAAAATGTCCCCTGCTTACAACTCGCAGAGGTAGCGTCTCCCCAGGAAGCGGGGAGAACTGAACAGGTGGATTTCTAGGGTGGCTCATAAATCTGATAAAAAACCATGCAGCAACCAGAATAGAGAGTAAGCGAAAGTAGGAAGACAAAAATAAAGATGAAGGAGAGCCTCCAGAGAAAATATGACAAGTTCCACGACCAGAGACATCAAAGCTAAAAAAGAGAGAGCCCAAAACCCTGGAGGGGAAAACTGGAAGGGCCCCAAGGAACGTACTTTATCAGTTTCCTAATATACAGGTAACCTTTGCACAGTTTGAAATTGTTAAGGCCTACCTATAGTTTCATAGCAGGTATAGATTGATTTCAGCATTTCTATACCAAATTGAAAAGGATTTTCTTTTGTTAATTTGTTTGCTCAACACTCCTTGCCTCTCACTTCTAAGTTCAGTTTCCTATTTCTACTTAATTATATCCTTTGGAAGTTCTATCACTGATGATATATGAGTGGTAATCTATCTATCAGAAAATATATTTCATCATCTTCTTCTTCTTCTTCTTTGTTTTTTTTTTTTTTTGAGATGGGGTCTTGCTTTGTTGCCCTGGATGGAGTGAAGTGGCACTAATGTAGCTCACTGCAACTTTGACCTCCTGGGCTCAAGTGATCCTCCCGTCTCAGCCTCCCAACTAGCTGGAACTACAGGCACACACCACCATGCCTGGCTAATTTTTTTAAAAATTGTTTTGTAAAGACAGGTTCTTGCTGTGTTACCCAGGCTGGTCTTGAACTCTTGGCCTCAAGCAATCCCTCTACCGAGGCCTCCCAAAGTGCTGGAACTACAGGTGTGAGTCACTGTGCCCGGCCTTATTCCTAAACTACATTTTAGTTGAATTTAGAATGTAGGCTGTGCAGTTATTTTCCCACAATATGTTGAATCTATTACTCCTCTGTCCTCTGGCAGCTACTGTTGCCAATGAGGAGACTATTGCCATCCAAATTATAAGTAAGTATAAGTAATTTTAATTATAAGTAAACCATCTTTCCTCTCTGGTTGCTTTCAAGATTTCCACTTTGTCTTTGATGACCCATACATTTCACAATACTTTAATCAATCAAATTTTTTCTTTGTCTTTCTTCCTCAAACACCTTGTAAAAGTTCTCCCCCAGGCTCCCTTGTTGGATGGCCAAACACTTGTGGTCTGGTGTGGCCCAATTCATGAATCACTGTCTGCTCAAATAAGCTCTTTAAAATCAAAAACACAACACAACGAAACCAAAAACTACAATGTATTTGAAGGTGGATTTGTTTTAATTTATCTTCTGGACGTAATGTGATGTTTCAATTTCTCTCTTTGATTTTAGAAAATTATCATTCATTATCTCTTCAAATATTGCCACAAATCAATTCTCTTTAGTTTTTTTTTTTTTTGTATTGCTGTATTCTGGATATTTTATGCTATCCTCCATATCTATTAACCAGACTGTCATATTATTTTTATCTGTACTGCATTCTGGGTCATTTGCCAACTTTATCTTCAGTTTCACCAGTTGGTTTAATATGACATTTATGTCATCCATTTAGTTCTTAATGTCAATATTTGCATTTTTCATTTTGAAAAGTTCTTTATTTCCTATTGTACTTTTCTTTCTTAATCTTTTTCATGCTCCTCCATTTACCTCTTTAGTTATTTTCAATGTGCCCATTTTATAATCTTTCTTGGATTTTTGGTTTAGTTCCTTAGGGTACCTGTTCTTCTGATTTACTCTTGTTTTGCTCATCTCCTGACTTTCCTTCATGGTGGAGTTATTTCTCTTTGTGGACTGTACATTTTACTGTGAACTAACTTTCAGGAAGTATTTTTTTTGTGTGTAGGAGCAATTTCCATGTGCCTGAGTTGTATAAAGATCAGTTCAGAGTATTTTCAGTGCTTTTGGAAATAGGAGCAGAGAATGTGGCTGGGGCAGTCATTTCGTTTCAGTAGTCCTGAAAACTTTTTGTTACTCTATTGCCTTACATTTCCTATATCACAAATACAAGGATTTCGATTGCTCAAATTCTAGATATATAGCAAGTTTCCTCACTGCTTCTTAAGGCTGGTGGACAGAGTCTATGTGACTGAAGGAGCATTGAAACTTCAGGCCTTATTCAAAGAACTATGCTCGAGGTGTATGATCATAAATGAACCTTTAGACAGGGCTCTGATTTCCATAGGGAAATGGGATTCCAGCTCCAAAACCTCTGGGCATGTATCCTATACAAAATCATGTTTCCACTGACAGTGGTAGCTTCTCATTCTTGCTGTGATTTATCTCTTGTTTCTCACACCTAGGGGATGTTCTTTTCTCTCCTTCCAAATCAACTCTACATTTAGAAAAGAACGCTTGTCTTTTTAAATAAAGCATTTCTGAACATTGTATTATAATGAAATATGGTAGTTATTGTTCTGGAATGTCCATTACACTTGTCCTCCAGCCGCTTTCTTCTAATAATACATTCCATGTCACTGGCCACAGGGATGGGATATGATTCTGATCTCACCAATCACCATATTTAATCACCTTGGAGTACTGTGTGATTGGCCTAGGGGTGATCTTCTGATACAAGCAGAGTCTTTGTGACTGATATGCAAATATTGAGAGAATGAGGTATTATTTTGAGCTAAAAAAATATAAGCCTGAAGATGCCATTAGTCACCCTCTCTTGCTTCATAGAGTAAGCCATCTATCTGCACTATGAAAGAATGAGGTTAGCACTCACCAGGAATCTGGGCCAAGAGAGAAAAAGCCTTGTTTGAAACCTTGAGCCTGGTACATCCAGAGTCAGCTCAACCCCCAGCAAGTAGGCCAGTGAATTTCTTTTGCTTAAGCTAATTTGAATTGGGCTTCTGTCACTTATATCTCACTTATACATCGATAAATTAAAGTACAATGTGATTGAGATAAGAAACCATCCAGATGGTTTCTTTTATTTATTTTTGGTAGACCAATTTGTCATGCATGGCTTGACACGAGCAAAGTGAGTTCTAAGTCATGGAGCTGAGTTCCGGAGAAGAGTGATCAGATGTCAGATCTCATCTGAGAGACAAGGGATGGAGTCACAGGATAAAGTCAAGGTCAAGACCCAGTAATGTGAACAGAGACATTAAGAGCTAGGGTAGAGGAGATGCCAGATCATAGCGAGGATACAGGAACCAGGGATTAGGAATGAGAATAAACAAGCAAGACAGCAGCAGCAGGCAGGGGTGTGGGCAACAAACACAAGTGTTCTGACTTAAAGCCGGAAGTTAGCTGAGCACTGCTTCCCAGCCTCTTTTTAAAAGTCCCGGGGTGGCCTTCTCATTCCTGCCATGTGATGCCACCTGGTGTCTGAAAAATGAAGTCAGAATGGAATTGACTGTCAGGACAGGGAGTCCTTAAGCAGAAAGGGCCATAACTTTTTTTTTTTTTAATTATATATCACACCAGTACCTAGACAGGTATCAAAATAAATGAGTTTCTTGCTGATTATAGGTTTCCAAGGCAAATATCAAAGTGAATTACCTTCAGAAAGATGTGTCAAGATATAAGAAACTTGCTTTTAAGTTAAGCAGATTCATGAGAAATATTATACTTTCTGGTTGTGGTAACAGTTTGGTTTATTCTCATCAGAAGGGAACATCTTCTTATCACCACTGTGTTTACAACTATGGGTCAAATGGAGAAGAAGTAGAGCTCATTAGGGTAGCTAAATACTTGAAAGAAGCAGTATGAAGAATATTAAATATCCTTCCCTTGGAATAGGTTTTAATGAGCAGATTAGTAAAATGCCCTTACCTGTACCTGAGGAGGTATATTAATTCACTCATTTAGTAATTGTTGGAGAACCTACTAAATAATTGTATTATGGGATATGGGGAAAAGCATAAAAGTCTCTTTGCCTTCAAGTAGCTTGTAGTCTACTTAGAGATGACGTTACTGAGGGAAATAATAAAATTTCCTTAGGGACATATTTTTATAAGCAGACCTTACACAGCTATTTTCCAAAATGATTTTTTAGGGCAAGGTTTTATTGCACATATTAAATTCCTTTAGAGCTATTGTTTGCCTGTTTCAGTGATGAATTATTGAGGACAGGGATGGGTGACTGTGTCCACCTAATCTATGTCACCAACACTCTGGCACATGCAGGTCTCCAGTACATTTTTGTTGAATGGCTGGGTGATATTTCAAGGTTCCTCTTAGTTCTAAGACTGAATCTCACAGCCATTCTATTACCTTCTATGTTAAATTTCCCTTAAGATGCATGGGCTGTCAGAATTGTGGTCTTTCAAAATGTCACTCACTCTAAGTACCAAGCATTCACTGGTATCACACTTTAAATGATATTATCTAGTAAGAACTTCTAAGCAGCATAACACTCTAATTTAAAAGGAGAAAACTGGTGTTCCATTTCTCCCTCTCTTTTAATAATCCACATTGAATTTCCTTATAAGCGTTTGCTTAACAGGTAATAGAAGCATCTAGTATGTATTTATCGTCATCCAAGAGCCAGCTGTTTAACGAGGTACTTACGTTACCTCTAAGAAAATCTGGAGATATTTGCACACTGTGGAATTATTTTACAAGTAGATGTTTCAGTAAAACATTGGCAATATTTCTGTTTTGCAGAAAAAATGGCCCCAAACACCCCATATCCTCTTTCTGCTCTTTCATGGATTGAAAAAAATTCAGACTTCTATGTCTATGGAATCTGCATTTAAATGGAGGTTGCCAATTATCAAGTATGTTAATTGGGATTCTTTGGGCCAGAGTTGATCATAAGTACTTTACTCTATTTACAATAAATATATGTAAGCCAAAAGAAGAAAATAAGAATCGCTTGTGATTCCATGTATCATTGATTTTATAAATATAAATTATATATGTATACATAAATAACATATATAATTTTATATATAATAATAAACTATAATATATAACATATTATAATTTTATATATATATACACTTACACAAATTTGGCTGTGATTTTTTTTAACCAGATTAGATCTTATAAATTAAATTTTATTATTTAATTAAATATAAATATATTTTAAATTTTCTCATTTACTTAAAAATATATCGTGAGTATCTTCTCACATCAATACATTTTTTTCTACAGCATTTTTTAAATGGCTGTATAGGGTTCCATGATAGTAATGTATCATAATTTACTCAGCCAACTAGTAACCACTGTGCACAACTTCTTGCTCAAATCAATGTACTCATCTCATGGGAAAACTGTTGCACATGCCCCTAATTACTTCTTACAATAAATGTCTAGAAATAGAATGGCTAGATCATATGATTCACAAATTCTAATGACTCCTAGTAAATACTGCTGAATTACCTCTGTAAAAGTTTTATCACTTTCTTCTTCCACCAGTAACGTAGGAGAGTTCCCATTTCCCAAACCCTGAATCACCCCAAGTATGAGTATTCTTTTTTGAGTTCTAAAGATTTGAAGATTTGCCAGGTAAAAAATGGTAATTCACTGTTGGTTTAATTTCTTCCATTTTATTATTAGTGATGCTGATCTTATTTAGTGGAGTCATACGCCATTCATGTTTCATCTTTTGTTCATTGCCTATTTATGTCCTTTGCCCATTTTTCTATTATGCCCACCTTTATTATTGGTCTTTGATGACTGGAGTAATAGCAGCAGCTAACATTTAATATGTTTGATCATTAAAAGCCAGGCCCTGTGCTAGGTTCTACGTTGAATCCCAACTAATGAGATGAGACTATTACCAACCCTTTTTTACAAATGAGGCAGCTGAGGCAAAGAGAGGTTAAGTAACTCACCCACAGTGACATAACTAGTAAATCTGGTATAGAAAGAAGATTAATGATTCATCGTGTATAGCATAAAGACCATTAACCTATCCACATGTATGTTGAAAATGCTTTCTTTGCTTTATCATTTGTCATTTAATTTTTTTGTAATGTTTTTCTGATGGTTGCCCTGTAATTCTTAATAATATGCCTATATCTCCATTTCTTGATTTATCAACTCTACATGGCATCTATTGGTTTCTTACTATTCTAGATGTAGAATTTTAGTTAAGTTCTCCCTTCCTTTCCCTCTGCTTTCCTCCATCTAACTTCCACAAGTAATATCAATTTTGGTTGTGAGCACCTTTATAACTTTAAGTAATATACTTCAACCTCTATTTCTTGATTTATCAACTTTAGACAGAATGTGTTAACTAAATGATTCATTCCTAATGGAGGAAATCACATGTAAAAATGGTTATTCTCTATACTCCTTGGATCATAAAATGCCACATTTATGAAGGAATGCCTCACTAGAAGCAGGTCTATCTTTAGTCATTTTAATATAACCAGATCTCTATAATAACAGATATTGATATAAATGATGAAATAAATTATAAGTATATTTATATAGCAAAGACTACATAGATCATAGAGCTTTTCCAACTGTATTGCTTTATTTATTGCTCAGAATAATTTTGTAATGTACATAGAGCAACCATTCTTACATTTTATAGATAAGCAAACAAGCATAGAGACTTTATGGCCATACAATATTACTACAGTGATCATCCATCCATGTTTTGTTTTGTTGTGTTTCTATCCAGCATCCACTTTTCCCTTATCATGGCAATATTACCTGAGCAATAATTCCACCTTCCCTGAGTCTCAGGTCACGAGCTTCCAAGTGAAGCTGATTATACCACTGAACTCATGGGCATGTAACTCAGACCTGAGACAACAAGGGCAGCACATTCTGCTGGCCACAGCGATTAGTTCTAAGTGGGCCTGAAACTGCATCAGAATCTATAACATGTAGTAAGATTTAGGCTGAGGACCGTGGGACAAAGACTCTTGGTCTACTCTGAGGAGACAGTCCTGGCAAATGCTGGCAGTCATCTTGGGACCAGAAGAAGCAGCTGACCATGAAGAAGTGAGTGAAGAAAGAAAGAGCCCTGCTCATTTCATTGGATTCTTGCCGGAGCCATTTCAATTCCTATTGTTCAGACAAATCAGCTAACACAGAATCCCTTTTTGTTTACCCTAGTTTGGGTTGGTTTCCCGTCAACTGTAATAATTGCACAATTAATTAGTGGGAATCTTGACACCAGATCTTTTGACTTCTAATCCAGGCTTCTTTCTAGTCTACCATTCTGGCTTTGTTCAGGATTGAAAAACACACATCCCTTGAGACCTCTTCAATATATCTTTTGTCTTCCTTTATAGTCTATTAAACAACCTTTAGAAATGCAAATTCATCATTGAAATTCATTCCTGAGTCAGTATGCATAGAAGTTTGGGCATGACATTCCCTATATACTTGAAATAACATTATGGGTCAGAGACCCATAGTTTCAAAACTTTTATCTTAAGTAAGGTTACTTTTATTTTAGGACACACAATTCTGGATCCTTTTAAACCATGGGACATGATATAGCACCTCACCTGGTCACCACATTTAATTATCTTAGTTGTCTGAAATGTGCAGCGCATTTCACCTAAGAAACAGTATTATACTTAATCATTTGTTTCTTAGACTAGTAAAGAAAAGCTACTTTAATCTAATATGTGGCTAAATACTTAAATACTAGAGCACAGTATTGCCACAATACTAACAATTAAAAATGTAAAAATATGAAAACTGAAGAGGATGGTTCTTAAAAAAGGAGATCTGTCCGCAGAACATGGGAAAGTAAATGAAAGTGTGGGGTCATTCCAAAGGGGCTCTGCAGGCTTGGCCAAAGGCCAGAAGCATCGATGATTTGCATTCTTTATTACAGCGGTCCCCAACCTTTTTGGCAACAGGGACCGTTTTCATGGAAGACAATTTTTCCAAGGACTGGGGAGAGGGATGATGGTTTCAGGATGATTCAAGTGCATTACATTTATTGTGCACTTTATTTCTATTATTACATTGTAATATACAATGAAATAATTATACAACTCACCATAGGTTGGGGACCCCTGCTTTATTATACCTAATTTCACATCAAAATGTATAACTTTTCTTTCCATGTTACCAGAATAGCTCTATCACTGTTCTTAAACTTCAAAACCACACAAAGATGGAACTAAGAAAGAGAAAACACAAAAGAGGTTTTTACGTGTTCTTTGAATCCACACTTCAAGTGCATAGATTCTGCTTTCAGAAGTTACTATCTAGAAAGGCAGATATACATGTAAACCCTATGCTCTGCTGGAAGGGAATGGACGGAGGTATGCACAGAGGATAGTAGCTCAGCGTGCGAGCTGGTGATTCCTGGTGGAGGAGGAGTCGAAAGACTCTATTAGACAGAACCAGAAGAAGCTGGGAGGACAACCCAGGAGGTGTGAACTACTTTTGTGCAAAGGCATGGAGGCACCACCCCAGAGAGTTGTGGCAGAATGCCATACATGATTTAGTGTGAAGAGAAAGAGAAGTGGACAGACAAATGTCTGAACTTTTAGTCTGAAAGTCATGGAAAACCTTAAATTGATATTTGAATAGGGCTTTCCAAAGGGAACTACAAAGTGGTTGGAAGAGGGAGAGTGGAGATGGGATACCACAAAGAGAGGAAATACATGTGTGTCATTAGATGTGTAAAGAGATTATTATGTGTGCTGTAAGCTAAGTTTAAGAAAAGCAAGTGAGCAAGCGAGAATAAGTGAAGAGAGCAGCACCAGGAAAATTGTGCAAGGGAGAGCAAGTGGTTAGCACCAGACAGCGCTAGTGGACAGTCCAGACCCAGGACATCATAGGTACATGCCACTCAGCAGAGCCCTGGAAGGGGATGGTGGGGTCCAAATGCACCAGGTGGAAGAAAGAGCCTATAAATGTGAATGTGTGGACTTTTGGAAGTCAGATGTTCTTACTTAGGATTACCTTTATTTTAAATTGGAAGTCATTGGGGTCACTCTGTACAATACCAAAATTGCCAAAGCTAGGAGCAAAACAAGAGTTCAGTTAGAATGGCTAATGTCTCATTTCTAGAAAGAAGAGATCTCACCATGGCATGAAACACATCTTATTATTAAGACATTATTAAGATATGGGTAGAAGGGTAGGAAAGGCACTCCCAGTAATAATCATGTATTAACCCGAGGAAATGCTAAATAGACTGTTGCAAATGTTCCCCAGGCTTATGCTCAATGGCATGAACATTCATCGTTAGAGTCTGCATTTCAATGGAAAACTGTATGAATGGCGGTGCTGAAAGCAGAAAGGCCAAACTTTTCCTGGTTGTAGTTGCATGATTCTTTCCCAAGATCATTTGTGCTCTAGTGGTTTTGCTTGGCTTGGCCTTTTACAGCTTGGCAGCTCAGGAAGTAAAAGTGAGGGAATCAGCAGATTTTTTAAAATTTTTACTTCAAATGTTCCTTTAATGCCAGTATTTCTTGGACAGGGATTCCTGATGTCCTAATTAATTGTTCTTGGTGTTTCTCTAAAAGCCTCCTTTAGCTTTTGTGAATCCACCCATGGCTTTTGCTTTTAATTTGTACTCACTGATGTTCTCTTTTAATGCAGGAAAGCCACTTCTCCATGGCCAGGTGAAACATAAGAGTATTCAGAGACTCACATTTGAAAGTTGCTGAATTCAGTGACAATATTGGGGTGGCAGCCTTAAGAAATGTCAACTGGCAGAAAGAAATGAAAAAGTAGCGCATCTCTGTGGTTTCCTACTCCCTTCTGTGAGACCTGACTTTTAAAAATCCTTTGTTACTTCACAGCACATTTTCAACTGCATTTGAAGTAATTAACACTCAGAATAGAATCCTTTTGTCACATTTAATTATCAGATATCTACTTTCCTTTGGGATATCTGACAGTTGCCCAAATGTTGGTCTTAATCTAAAACCAAGAAGAGACCTCTGACATAGTCACCAAAGTGGCATTTATTAAATATAAATGGCAAGTGTCTAAAGAAGAGGTGAGAAAAGAGCACTGGCTCTCATCCCAAAAAGAAAATCCTCCCACCACAAAGGGAAATTACATTAGCTCTTAGCTGAAGCTCCATCAGTTTCATATGTCATGTGATGATTTAAAGATGTGTGCATTCTTATACAGCACTACATTTGCATTGAGAAATAAAAAGAGTATTCTCACCCTCAAGTTTTAGCTCCAATCTGCCAAACTCACTACAAATACAAGGGTTTCTATGAGTCTATTATCTGGAAAGTGTCTTGTATAAGGAAAAAAAGTAAATGATATTGATTTGAAATGAACAAAGCTCATTTATGTGCATTTTAGAAACCCTAAGTGAATCAGCCAAATATATGCACTAAAGAAAAAAAAATGTTACCCTCTGGGTAGTATCTTGTAATAAACTAGAAATGTGAAACCCATTAATAGTATTAGAAATTAGATGCCTAATGAATTGTGCCCATTATTGGAGATTTTCTGTGATAACAATTCTTTAAAAGATAGAAATTGCTTGTATCTCTATGGCATAAGAGAAACGATACTATTAAAGCCATAAGAAATTATCTCCAAGTGAAAGCATATTTCACATAGTTAAAGAAACATAGGCCAAGCTCTGGTACTTACTATGTAAGGACTATGGCCACTGCGTCATTCAGCACACTCTCCCCAAACAAGAGTGTGTACAGGTCAGGGTCGACGTGCAGTTCATGGAAAATGGCCAGCACCGTCACTAGGAAGACACACACAAATATGTGGAGTTAGCTGGGACATAGGCAGGGAGTTTTCCTTGGTTGTTGTCACCTCTAAAAAACATTCATTAAATGCCGATGTTCTCAATCTATCCTCTATACCAACATCAAAGCTTTATTCAAAAGTATCTGATCATGTCATTCCCCTGCTTAGAGATTCCTTTGGGCTCATCACAGCTTGCAGAGGAATCTGAGCTGTTTGGTACAAGCGCTCTGCAACCTGTACCCTGTTTGTCTTCCAGCAACATCCCCTGCACCCCTGGCCTAGCCTTTGCTGCCTCCCTCAAACCATACTGAACTTGCCATAATTTCCCGAACACACCATGTAATTTCTTAACTACTTTGCATTTTGATTTCCTCTGCCACAAAAGAAAGTGCATTCTTACCCACATGCTACCATCCCCCCATTCCTTAAATACACAGACACACACACACTTCTTGTTACCAAAGACCCCTTTTTTCAGTCTTTAAGAATCTCTCCAATGTTCCCCTCCCAACTTTTCAACGTCCGCAGCAGAGATCTGCCTCACTCCTTTATGGATTCCGGAATTTGGATGAAATCACAGAACTTATCACAGAAGGGACTGTGAGCTCCCTGGGGATGGGGCCCATCTTTGTTACACATGGTATTCACCAAACTCAACAACTGCTTGATGCATGAATGACTAAGAAAATGAGTGAATCAATAAATGAAGGTTGTCATAGTGGCCTACTCCTGTGAAGGGAGAGGTGACCATACCTAGCTCTCATTCTCTCCTGAGATCACAGTCATCTATAAAGATGGACTTGATTTTCCTAAGAGCAGGACCTAAGGACTTGTTTCTGGTGGCCTTCTGCACGGTTACAAGTATGCCATGTACTTGCATTGGGCCTCTGTGAGTAGATCAGGACAGTGAATAATCATGCACTATCTTTGCTCATCAAAACTATTCAGTGCCTTGATATTTGACAGCTATGCAAAGTGTGAACAGCAATTATTAGGAAAATGATCCATTGAGTTGATTGCCAAGGGGGAAAGAGAGTGGTTGAAAATGATACTGATGGTAAATTTTTAAGGCAGAGTAGGTATTTTAATTCTGTTCTTTCCTTTCCTATTTCATGGACAGTGAAGCTAGTAACTATGTTGTAAGAAAGAGTGCTATGGGGAAAAAAGAAAGAAAAGCAAGTTGAGTTTGAAAGTTCTGACAGAAGCTTGTCCTGTCACAATAGGAAGTCAAGGAAGGGTTTTAATAAGAGGGATGATGCAGTCTGATTTGAACTTTGGAAACAAAGCTCAGGCAGCTGGGCAAAGGGCACAATGGGCACGTGGCTGGAGGCTTTCCCACTAATTCCAGTGAGAGATGGGTTGTAAGAGGACAGGGAGAGGCCAGGACTCAGGCCTCCACACTCCCAAGTGTCCTGCTTGGCCCTACACATCCACCACCTGGGGTTCTGGTAGACCAGTGGCCACAGGGCTTTGTAGTCACTAGCTGCAGCACAGTGCTGCCACAGAGTTAATGTTGGTGAGGACACAGCAGAGGAGACAGCACCCTGGAGCTTTCTGGGGTGGAGAATTGGTGGGTCTTGGTGCTTAAGAGACCGCAAGGAAGGACTCTGGATTTCGATCTGTTGTATGGCATGTGACCATGTTTTATAACAACGTATTGTACACTTGAAAATTGCTGAGAGAGTAGGTTTTAAGTGTTCTCATTACAAATAAATGATAAGGATATGGGGTAATGTGTATGTTAATTAGCTTAATTTAGCTATTCTGCAAGGTATACATATTTCAAAACATCATGTTGTACACCATAAAGATGTATACACAATTTTTATTTGTCAATAATATAATTTTTTAAAAAGAAGCTTCTGCAAGAATCCAAAAAAAAAAAAGAAAAGAAAAGAAAAGAAGAAATGAAATGTCACTGATTGACATGACAATTGGCCAGATCCCACTATACCAGGCATAGAATCAATTTCCTCATTCTAGCTAGATAGGTCCTATACTAATCATAATAGGTGAAATGGCAGAGATCTGCTCTCCACGTGCGTGTAGCTGTTCACATCTGCCACACCCTTAGCCTTCGCAGGTGCTGGGAGGGGGGTGAACAAGGACTTCTGCAAAGTAATCTCTTCCTCCTTTTTGGATACAGTCAAGACCCTACATCTAAACAAAACAAAGAAGTTTCAACTGGGGGGTTTAGTTAACAACATTTTCCTTTTGCTTGGATCTTGTGGAATAAAATTAAAGTTATTCTTTACCAAAAAATTCAATCATGGCAGCTCTATTGTTGATGTTTGTCTCTGTGGTTGTTATTTGTATTGTCAGGCTCTGAAAATGGCTTGCAGCTCATCTCCACTCCTGGGGTTCCCTAGGCTCATAAATAGGGATGGAAGGCCCTGGGTTCCTTTCCATGTCTAGGGAGTCCATTCTGCCCTTGGTATCTTTCCAATGAGAACTTTGAGCCTTTGAGAAGAAAGGCTTTTAATTGAATATCCAGTTTTGTTCAAAACTGCTCTGACATTCCCATGATTCCTTTTGAACAAAGAACTGAACTCCATTTCATAAATGATATCCCACACAAAAGAGAAAGCTATTACTTTGTGCATTCCTATCTACTCTGTGAAGAAATGGAACAGCTTTGAAATAAAGCCAGGCAGTGTGTCCTACAAAAGGCAGTATTTTGCCGGGACCACAAATGAGTCGAATAGGTGAGTCAGGAAATTAGCCACCCACTCTGCTGCTGAGCTTGGAGCTTTTAAAAAACTCATTTAATTAGCTCACTGGTAAGGCTCAATCTTACACACACAATGTCCAAGACTCTCCACAGCACCCACCCAAGAGAGAGTCTTTGGGACAGCTGTGGACATGCTCAAGCCAGCTCTGCTCACACCTTACTAGGTTTGAAAGGACAACCCCAGCCTGAGGCTGGGCTCAAAGGCAGCACCCATTTAGATGAATCTTCTTGGGACTACACAAAAAGAACATTCTAGACACTATGTGGATAGGAAAGGTAGAAGATACAATCTGATATCTTAAACCTGTGATATTTATCAAGGGATTTGGTTATTTTTGCCTTTATCCTACTTTAGTTCCATTCATCCTTTAGCGGCAGGTTTCTATACTTCACTTGAGGCTTGCGGTTCCTTCTCCTCCACACACCCTCTTCCTACCTGACGTCTTAGCTGGAGAAAAGTCCACTTTGTCGCTCAAATTGGATACAAACACATATGATCTTATAGTCAAATAGATGAGCACACACACACACCCCCCTCTGTGTGGTGTGCCTCCTGCCTCTAAGGGTCAGGGTAGCGTAGGAGTATGATGACTGAGAAAGGCCACTGATTCCCCGGGTATCTTTGAGAAAGCAGCTTCAGCAGTTTAAATAGCAAGAGGCTATGTGGGGAATGAGTGGGGAGTCAGCGGTGTGCACAGCACTTCTGAGGAGCTGGCATCAGGGACGGGACGGAGAGAGAAAAAGCCATAGCTTATGAGGTATAAAGCCGAGAGAGGATTTTTCTTAGACATCTGGTTTACAGATTGAGCAGAATAAGCCAGAGGAAAGAGAGGTTGAAGACAGAGAAAAGAAGAAGGGAACACTGCCAAACACTGCCAGAGCAAGGTCTGGGGAAGGCAGAGGACAACTGAGGGGCCGCAGGGGAGTGTGTCTTCTCAGTAAAGCAAGATCATCTGCCCAGAGTCCGGGGAGCCAGGCCCCAGTTAGAGGTTAGAGGGAGGTAGGAAATGGGCAGGTCATCTGCAGGTAGGGAGGGGGGATGAATTCAAGTTTCATGACGAACTGTTAAGGTCAAATATAGGATAACTGTCAGTCCGCAAATGAAAACCCCTAACACTAAAATATTTTCATTAATTTCTTCATATCAAGAATCTTGTCCCCTACTACAGTCCTGTTATAGCATCAAAACTAATCTTTCCTCATCTCAAAAATAATAACCATATCTGGAGATTGGAAAAAAAAAAAAAACAGGCAATGACTGCCTGACCCCATCAATATTTCAACGTGTTGACTCTTAAAAGATGTTTTGCTTTTTTTCCCAACTGTTATCTCTTCAACTGACCACTTTCTTGATTTTCTTTCAGTAACTTCTAAGTCTTTACTGTGACTTAGTGACAGCCCCTTCCCTAGAATCTTCATTAGCAGCTCTCTGACCCATATTTTCTTAGTGTTTTATAAGGAATTTAAATTTCAAATGATATTTTTTAATGTCCCGGCTCTCAGTAACCTAGTATACAACATGCCTGGGTCGAAGGACAACAAAATACAATAGTTCCTACCCCTGTCATTCTGAGTTGTCACTCAGCCTTGCCCAAGTGCTGGTTTTCCCGGAGAGTGTTCTCTGTGGTTTCCTGTGCAAATCAGTATGCATGATACTTGTCCGTGACACATGGAAAATCAAAAATGTCTCAGGCGTCTGCAGCTGAATCCATGTCAGGCCTGACAGGTGGAGAACCTTGTTATTCTCATAAATGAGGTAGCATTTTTCCATTTCCAAAAATGATTATTGTGAAATGTATCTTCTTTTTCTCAAAGGGAGGATGGAAGAAGAAATTCTCCTCTAACTTTACCCACTTTCATGAAATATTGTATGTAGTTAAGGAGAGGCTTCCAAAATGTTGTGGTATCCAGCTATGGGCTGGAAGACTGGAATTATTTTGAGCCTATACTTTCTCAGTGAAGACTTCAGTAGCAGAATCAGTGCATAGATTGGATTTGCCAGTCAGGCTCTGCCAATCGTAATCCTAGAAATGCAACTGAAAAACTTAACCCTCTGAACTAGGTCAGAGAAACAATGCCAGACTTATTATAGAAGCTTATCAGTAGATGTTACTTCATTGAGGTCATTCTAAATTAAAAGCTGAGGCCATTCTAAATTAAAAGTTATACATACCATCATGAATGATTTAGCCCTAAAACATGGCAATTTTGTTTTGCTTCTAAATATGAGATATCATTTTTGTACCTGAGTTACTAGTAAAGAAAATATTATAGGCAAGCACACTATTATTGCACTCCTTCTCAAACATGGTTATTGGGAGAAACAAGCTGTCATGCCCCAAGGCAATGGTTTCAAAGTGTGGCCCAGGGACACTGGGCATTCCTGAAACCTATCTAGGAAGATCCTGAAGGTCAAAACCATTTTCACGATTATATGAAAATGTTATTTGCATTTTTATTCTAATTCTTTCATTAGTGTACAGTGGAATTTTCCAGAGGCTACATGATGTATATTAGGACAATAAATTGAATGCAGAAGCAGATGTGAGAATCCAGCTGTCTTCTACGGCACCATATATCAAAGAGCTTTGCAAAAATGTAAAAAAATGCTACTCTTCTCACTAATTCTTTGTTTGTTTTGAAAAATGAATTTATTTTTTGTAAAAATGTATTTATATTAACATGTAAATGCTTTATGGTTATTTCAATAAATCAATAAAATATGTTTTAGAATTTATTTTACTTTCTAATATGGTAAATATTAATAGCTATGACACATGTAAACAAAAACTCTTTGGAATCATTCCTAATTCTGACAAATTGAAAAGCGTTTTCCTACCAAAAAGCTTGAGAACCACTGTCCTAAGGCATTTGTTGTATGTAAAACTTATTTTCTACCCAGAGAGAGTGATACTAAGCTAAGCATTATCCTTGAGAGAAATGAGAAAACAGTCCCTCAAATCATTTTCTGTAGAGCTTAATTCTCTTGTTGAGAAATGCTCCCGAGATCTTAATGCCTTTTGCCATGCAATAACCAGCTGATTTTTTTTTTCAGCATACCTGTAGAGGATTTCTAATGACTTTTAAACGAAGAAAATCATTCTTTTTACATTAACTCCATTAGCACATTTCTAGAATCACATCTGTCATTGGTATTTGTATTTGTTTAAGCCTTTTTTTTTGAAATATAAGTGCTTTATGGGCAGAGATTGCTTCTTCATTATATGGGTGCATAACAAAAACATTGGCAATCACACATCCTTTCCTAGACTCCACGCACCCAGCCATAGTATTCGAGAATAGCCTATTTCCTCTTTTGCTTAAAAACCAGAGCACAGTCCCTTGCAGTCACTGAGAGTAGAAAAAAGTAATCAGAAGGTCATGAGATATGGCATTAAAAAAAGAAAAGTAAGCTATATAAAGATTGGGAAGAGAGAACCCTGAAAATAAATCCAGGCAGGGAATGCTTTCCAGGTCTTATATCTGGGAACTTATGAACTGGAATCTACTGGCACTTTTACTTAGTGCTTTAAAATTTTTCCCAAAGGTACCTACAATAGGAATATTCTAAATTTAACATTAGCAAAGAACATAAACATTTAATAAAGACCCAATTTTCTCACCAATGGGGTTTAATGAGCCATGGTGCAGTTTAATGGGGAATCTGTGCGGTATGTCCAATATCTGAGTGGAGCTGACTCACCGCTTCACACAAGCATTCTCCAATCAGGATTTGCCACTTAAAAACTAAACTGGTGGGCAAGGGTTTACCTACAAATCATAAAATAAATTTTAACATAAAAGCCCCATGGAGCCAAAAAAGCAGCCAAAGTTAGAATGAATCACCAAAAAATCAACACTTGGAGGTAAAAAATATCACTGTGGCCCATTACCTGTAACTATTGTAAGGGAAAAAGACAAGTTCAAAAGACAATTGTGTTAATCATAATCATGGCACACATAAAGTAAGGGGGCTTCACAAATAATTTTTTCTATGACTACAAAAAGATATGAAATAAGTAAATGTCTTATTCCCAACCTGTGCATCAGGACCCTGAGAGACATTATAGAACTGTTTCAAAATGGAAGGTGAATATTCCTGCTCTCTAAACAGACTGGAAAAGCTTCCAAGAGTAAACAAGAGTAATATTGAGAAGAGTTAACACTAGGCCTGTGCAAGAGGATGGAAAAAAGAGAAAAGATAAGACGAGCAGAGTCATATGATGAATCCAGTCATCCCTGCCATCACACTGTGTGGTAAGCTGAATAATGCACCCCCGCCCAAGATGTCCACGCACTAATCTTTGGAACACATGAACACGTTACCTTACATAGCAAAAAGGACATTGCAGACATAATTAGGATTATAGATCCTAAAATAGGCATATTATATTAGATTATCAGGGCAGATCCAACTTAATCACATGACCTCTTAAAAGCAGAGAAATTTCTTAGGCTGGAGTCAGAGGGATGCAGCTAAAGAGATGTGAAAAAATGGGAAGTTGGGAAGATTCCAGCTGTAAGAAGGGTCCAACACACCATCGCTGGCTCTGAGATGTAGGGGTTCACCTGCAAAAGCCAGAGAGACAGGCCTCTCTGACCCAAGGGTGGCCCCAACTTTCAACCAGCAAGGAAACAGAGACCTCAGTCTTACAAACTGCAAGGAACTGCATTCTGCCAATAACATGAACAAACTTGGACGCAGATTCTTCCTAGAGCTTCCTGGTTAGAGTCCCACCAGTCAACACCTTGATTTTGGCCTTGTGAGAAATATTCACAGCAAAGAACCCAGTTGAGTGAACCTGGTCTTCTGACCTACAGAACTATGAGATAATAAATTTGTGTTGTGTTAAGCTTCTGTATTTGTGGAATTTATTATGATAGTTCTAGCAAACCAATACATCCTGTTCCCCTCTCACAATAGGAACTACAGAATGGTGGGCAGGCTAAGCTCCCAGACATTTGACTTTTCAATACGAGTTACTGAGTGAGGATGTGGCGAGAGCATCCCTTATTCTCAGCTACAGCACAGCCTCCCCTGCTGCTACCCCACTATGGGCAGAAAAGACATCATTTAAACCAATTCATGTTCTAGATGATGCTTAGCAAGGGAAAGCCTGGGCCAATGAGAAGGCTGTGGGTTTTCAGTTTTGTGTGCCTATGGGGTCCTCTGCACTGATGTAATTACCCTTGTGTTGTTCCTCATGGTGCCACTGTCACACACAACAGATCACTCATTTACTCAGAATGCATCATTTGATAGCTCATCAAATCACTTTATTTTCTGGTGTTTATCCTATCTGGGCTACACCATTGTGGGCAGTCACTGCGAAGAATTGGTGCTTGTGATGGGAATGACAAAGTCCAAACCAGGATGGAAAGTTAACAGACCGGGCAAGCCAAGTCTGAGGAGAACAAGCCAGAAGTCATAAAGCGGCTCTCAGGCAGAAGCAAACAATGGCCATTTCAATTTTCTTCTTTGATTTTTTTTGTATTCTCTAAATTTTCTACAATAAATGTGCATTATGTTTAGAATCAGAAAGAACATAAAATCATTTATAAAATCAGCAAAACTTAACATAAAGCATGGAACTCAGAGATTCTTTTAGAAGGCTCCGGATGCTATCTCTGAGGACCTGGCCCTTCTCAGGACTCCCTGAGTATCCATACTGCTTGGTCCTCTATGTGATATGACATGATGGACACTTCCTGTCTCTTCAAGTGCTCTCTTCCTTTGTTCTGGGAGACCAGCCTTCATGTTTTCTCTTCAAGCCCTTCAGGGCTTGCTTTCCTTCTCTCTCTCCCCCTTGCAGGTATATCCCTTTAATACAGATGTTGCCCAGGAAAACATCCTCACTTCCCTTCTCAGCCTACAAACTCTCCCTGAGCAATCCCATACACCCCCAGTAATGTCAATCTCCAGCCCATCTCTTCCTCTTTTTCAGCTACAGATAATCATATCTGCCACTGTAAAGACATCTCCACTTAGAATTTTCCATCTGAACAAATACTTACTAAGCACTGTAGGATGGATGGATGGATCCACTGGGTATGGATGTTCTACAGATTCCCTACCCCTAACCAGCCACAGAACATTTGCCACTCTTGCTCTTGAATTACCTATCTCAAAGAATGACATCATGATCAGCCAAAATTTTTGTATTTTTTAAAAAGTTGTGATTTATCTTACTTGCAATTGAAAACTTTCTGGATTTAGAGTATATAATATTAAGAGGCAAGCCACTGTTTACAGTTCAGTAGTTTATAAGGTCAAGTAAGGAGAGAAAAAGAAACCAGTTCCAGAAGTGCTACATCATATCAGATACTGCAGTGTAAACTAGCTTTGTCATTTCTGAAATTTTAGCCTTTGATAGTAATCCTTTCTGGACTGGAAAATAGTATAAGAATACAGAAGTTCAGCTGTAGATAAAAGCATTTTCTTATATGAAAGCAAAATTTTTAAAAACAATGTCCCAAGAAATAGCTTGCAAGCATTTTAACTTTTCTTTGAACTAATCCTCTTGGATAAAAAGTTGGTTATCACTGGTATCAGTTTGTTTATCTATATATTTGTCAATGCCTTTCTAGTTTCTAGTAAGCAGTGGGACATTAATTCTGCTTATTGAATGAATGAGTGAATGAATCTCTGAAGATTCATTCATGTGGTTAACTCCTTGAGGATCAGAGCACCTCCTGCCTCTCTTGCATTCTGCCATTGTGATCAGTCATTTCTTTGGCCACTCACTGACCTGAAATAGTACAAAAAGCTATTTCCAGTATAGTTCAAAATAATAAATTGAACAATACAATGTTTCTTATCTGTAGTACCCTGATAAAAGATCAATCCCTGAACTTTCTCAGCCATGTTCTAAAAAAAAAAGAAGTTGCTTTTTGAAAAATTCTAACCCCAAGGGTCTCTGTGAGTCTTTGTGAAGCAAGGGGACCCAATCCCAATCTGGGACTAGTAGGTACTCTACCAGCCTAGACATCTTACCCTTAAGGAAACACTCACTTTTAGGGTTGAAAAGTGCTGTTCATGTGCTAACACTACCCTGAGAGTGACTGCCTCCTTAAAATTTAATCCCTAATTGCTTCACTCTTCCATGGTTTTGACCTCATCAGCCTAGCTGAGCCCTAAAAAGAACCAGATGGAAAGGAAATACTCTCTAAGAAATTTCTGAATCCAATTTGCCTCAGTGTACAACATTTTCTTTAACACATAAATGGAATATGTAGGCTGGACACTGACTTTCAAAACTTCCATCCTGTCTTTGAGCATTGCTGAGAATGTACTGCTTTCATTTAAACAGAGCCATTCTGTTCCCCAAAGCAGTGAGCCAGAGAGGTCTGTCAACCACAGCTGCTTCCCAGCTGTCCACAGAACTGTTGAATTGCTTCAAGTGGTTTTTCAGTGTGTTCTTGAACTCTCATCTTCAGAACACCTGGAGTCTTGCTTTATCCACTTTCAATATCCTGAAGAAGCATTTATAAAGATGATTGTCATCTATTATTGTCTCCAATTCTGTTATGTGGAGCTGACTTTCCATAATTAGGCTTCCAACTTCTGAAGCAAAACCTTTGTGCCAAGACCTTGCTATTCACAAGTCTGTCCTAAAGTAGGAAACAGTGGTTGGAAACTTGACTCTGATGTCAAATCAACCTGTGTTCAGATCCCAGCTGTGATGCAAATGAACTTGGTGATGTTGAGTCTGTTACTTAACCTCACCAGGCTTCGGGTAAGCTTCATGGGTAAATTGGGATAAAATATTCCCTTCCTTGTAGGTTTTTGGGGAATGATTAAGTAGAATCCTTATGCAAAGTGTCTGGCATATTGTAAGTGCTTAATCAGTGGTTGGTATATATTATTATTGTTCACATCATCAAAACCATTAATGGATCTGTCCATCATAAAATGGAATAACACCTTCCACTTGTTTGTTTTCTTTTTAACACTAAAAAATGACTTCAAAAGAGAAAAACAAATATCAAGCAGAGAAGTGATAAAAACTCTTCTCAATCTCCCTTCCTTTCTCACAAATTATTCTTTGAATTCCTGCATTTGGAATGAACATCTACTTCCTATTATGTGCACATTTACTACATTTACTTTATCTTTCTGAGTTTTAAGGTTCTCATCTGAAAATGAGGCAGTTAAGCAAGACTGCCTTGAAGGTCCTTCCACACCTAAAATTCTATAGCCCTCAGACTCCAAATGCCAAACTGCAGACTCTAGCTGTGGAATGTGCATATTTCCCTAATTATGCTGATGGGGCCCTGGTGCAGTGCTGGGATCAGGGGTGTGGTTTGCAGGGTTACAGGGCAGCAAGTGCAGTGGGTAGAACAGTGGTAAGGAAAGTGCTCATGAGTTTAACTCTTCTCTGCAGGCAAGGAAGGGAGAGCTGTCATAATATCAAGCACATATGCCCTTGCTCTGACCCTGGTGCCTAGGGTTATCTAGACAGGACACCCCAAAGAGAATCTGAGCCCAGGGAGACCTTGCTGATGCTGAGCAAGCCCCATTGTCTATGGCCCTGGATGGCAATAAAAAATCCTATTCGTAGGTCCATCCGTTATAGGAGAGAAACATGGTTGGTGGTTCTTCCAGCTGATCTATCTTTTTCAATTAGGTAAAATATTGGCTTGAGGTGAAGGAGACCTTAAGCCTTCCCAGAGCCTCCTCCCCACCAGGATGGCACAGGGCCCTTCCTCTGCATTTACAAAGCTGCCTGGACTACCTCTGCCTTAACTTTTAAACTTATTGCCAGTTGTATCTACATCTCTCTTTAGACTGTGAGCCTGTTGAGGGCAGAATCTGAGTCTGGTTTATCATCCCCTCCCTCAGTCACTCTTACAGTGCCTACTGCATAGCAGGTGCTGCATAAATGTTTGGTAAAGGAAATCAACAATAAAATGAAAACTTGACTATTGGGTTCCATTTTCATCCAAAGCTTGGTTGGCACATCAGTGTTCTATTTTGAGAAATAGCAATGGAGTAGGACAAAGAATATCAGACATGATTGTCTCCCATCTCTGCCACTTATGAGCCTTGTAAACTTAAATATACCACTTAAGTTTTTAGGGCCTCTGTTTCTTGGAATGGAGATAATTAACTGGCTGTGGTGATGATCAAATTAGATGATATCTTTGTACACAATAGCTGTTATCACTAGATAACATACTCTCCAGGTAGACAAATTCAGATGGAGCTTTCAATTTGCTGCCAGTCAGTGGCTCTGGGTTGCTTCTACATACTGCCTCCAGTGCAACCATTGCGCTGATGGGTAGAACAGGAATGTTACTGATTTTAGAGCTGGCTGCAAGTTACCTAAAGTAAGATATTTTGATCACATAGATGTTAGTGTCTTGCAAAAACACAGTCTAGTCATCTAAGGAAACACAGGTCCTGGATTTCGTATGTATTTTCCTTTGACTTGCTGTGAAACCTTGAGATAATCCTAAAATTGTTCTGCATGTTAATTATTTCACCTAAGAAATGGGTCTTTCCTATTCAAGAGAACAATGTGAAAATAACTGAAATACTGTGTTCAGAAGCTATTTGAATCCTTCGAAAGAGTCACATAATTTCAATTCAAGCTGTTTTTATTTCTGAGTAAATTTTCTCAAGAATAGAATCTGGGTTTATATGATGGCGTTTCACAGACAGGTTTATGTAGAGGCTCTCAAACTGATGCTGTCCCAGTGTGCTTAACATGGAATTGGACGGACACAGAAAACACAGTTGAGTACCGTTAAATGACACCGTGTGCAGGTTTGAAACACTGATTGCATAGGAAAAATGGCTGGTCTGTCTGCATCGCTAGAAGCCTCCTGGCTTCAGTGAGAAGTACTCTGGTCTAATATCCTCTGACTTTCTCTGAGGTGATTTTCCCCCCTTGGAATTCAGTGAAAGCATATGAATATTTCCTCACTGCTTCTGTTCTCCCACAGCAATTCCAATGCAATATTTCTCTACCAAATATTAGGTACTAAAAGTAAATTCACCCAAGTGTCTTTATAGGTGACTGAGCAAATTAATTCAGGGACATGAACTTTACACTATATGTGAGCATTTTTTTTTTTTTTTTAGAATATGGGCATAAAACATCTTGATCTCTTCCTATGCTGTTTAGCAAATATTAAATAAATGTTGTCTTTGTTCTCTAAGCCAGCCCTGGTACTGAAGGAACTGCTTTGTCAATTACATCTTATTTTTTTTTGTCTGCAAATAGAAAGTTATTCAGTTTTCTCTTGAATTTTTATGCAGAATATTGATAACACCAGTAATGAGAAACCGCAAATAAAATGTAGTCTGAAACTCTGAAATACAGAGGCAGAGAGGGCCAGCAGGTGAAAAAGAACAATATATAGGATTTTAAAAAGAAGACACAATCCAAACAAAAGAAATAAATGAAGACCACTATTAAATATTGAAATACAACAGTGAAAAGATACCGTGTTCAAAGAAATTGAAGGAAAATAAAACTAAAAATTAAAAACTCTTCTGATTATTCCAATGTTAGTAATCATTTTTCCCTTGTTTAAAAAAAAAAAAACCAAGATTTTAACTGGGGAGTTCAATGACAAATGAAAAAATATGAGAGACAGCCCAATTAAGTCACCCCTATTGAAGAGGCTTTTCTCCAAAAATAACAGTTCTGCTTTTAATTATAGGTTCTTGGGTCTGTTAATCAGCCATCTTCCTCAAGGCTAAGCTCAGTGCAAATAACAGAGACGGATTCAGCAAAATGCCCTGTTTAATTAAAAAGAATTTAATTAAAAATATTTTTATACACATGACCAATCACCATTTTTTATGCAGATATTCCCTCATGCATCTTTGAAAAGGCATTTCTCCCCACCCCCTTTTTAAAAAATATGCTGTGCTTCTGCAAGAACTACTGTGAAATGAGAATCACTATGACTGGTAGTTAATACCTATTTTTATCAAAACAGCAGTGCAGCTCACACATCACCCGTGTAGCTGTAACCATAGTAACCCCAAATAGAAAGGGTCTTTGGATTATCAACATGATCAAAGGTAAGATAGTTCATGTGCCTCTGGAATAGTAACACTGCAGCAAACTTTAAAGGATAAAGGTGGCTCTTTTTTTTTTCCTACTACTTAAATGTTAAATGAAAATAGTGACTTGCAAGCACAGTGTATAGAAATGCCTTTCATTTTTGAAGACCCTTGTTTCTTCAAAGTGTTAATAATGGAAAAGATAAAAACTCCATGCTGCACATTTCACCAGTGCTTCTATCTGATTATGCTGAGAAGACAGTAATAATCGTTTTGCCAAGTTGGAGAATTTGAATAGGGAAAACCCACCCTCAGGAGTTCTGCAGCACAAGAAGACATATTTTGTGTCCATGCACTCAGACAGAGGATGGCTACGGGTAATGATTGTAAACACGTGGGATAAGCGACAGATGGTGACTTAGGGTGTAAACGGGCAGTCAAATTACAAAGAAAAGGTGTATTTAAATAGAGAAGCAGTGGAACTGGTTTGAAATATCAGCGAAATACCAACCCAAATACAGATCTGAATTTGGCTTTATAATTTATGGTTGAGGTAGCAAGGGCTGGGGAAAAATGGGAGGGTAGGCAATAAAAGGACAGTGAGCCCATACTTAATTATTCTATCAGAGGAACTATAATCTATCTAGCTAATCCCAAACAGAGGACAGTATCAAAGCCTTCATGACTACATTTTGTAATGCCTGATATGACTATAGGAGCAACATCTGGAAACATGGGAGAAATTACTCTGAATTTCACATATTTAAATGTACAGTGGATATTACAAAAAATGGAAAATCCACATGAGGATAAATATGATTTGATTATTTACATTTGGGATTTACCATGGAAGTGGATAGACACTTCCGGAAATTTCATGTTCAATAATAAATAAATAAGAATGTTATTGATACTGTTATCTAAAAAGCCAGTAAAGTACCTGAGATGAATTCATTGTTAGTAAAAATTTATTTTAAAACACTTAACAATTTACACATAATTTTCTATACAGCATTTTATTTGATCTGACAACAATTCTGTGAAGAAACGGAAGGTACTTTCTGTTTTGTTTTGTTGTGACAGTATCTTTTTTAAGGATGTGGAAAATGATGTTCCAAGAAGTTAAAGCACTAAACTGTGATGCTCCATTCACCCGTGACACTAATCTTGCCTTAATGAACTCTTTCAATATCCAGGGTGTTTTGACCATTGATCCCAGTCTCATTTTTAGGTACATTTTCTACCCCATCACACACCTATTTTATTTTTAGTGGCAGTTCCTCTTGGGATTAAAGTTTATGAGCCATCCCTAACTGTGATCCCTTTATGCAGACAATTTCCCGGGACCTCTCTTAGATGCTTTCACCCATATAGGAGCTGGTGTTGGGGACCTAGCTCACACTTCCCCTTGAGACCAATTCGCCCCAGAAGTAGAGTGACACCTAGCTGTGATTATCGGTAGTACATGCTGGGAAAGCTGATTTGAGCAAGGGAGACTGCCAAGAGACAGCAGGGTTGGTAGCATCTCAGGAGGATACTACTCCTAGAGGTGGAAGTCTCAGAGGTTTTCCAGAAGCACTTTCTACACTTCTGCAGGCTCCCGGGAACTGGGACTTTTGCAATTCACATTTTCTGAAGAGGAAATACATGATGGGGGGAAATGTATCTTTATTGTAATTATGCCAAAAAGACATGCCACCTTTGAAATGACAAATGTGTTCTGCAAATGCATGAACCAATATCTATTTCAGCCTAAAAGCATCAGTACTGAGCCTACTTCACTCTCTATAATTCATGACATTTACTCAGAAAAGCAAATATTTCACTCAATTTTTATGTTTATCAGGTCTCTGAACTAGCACCATTAGCAATCAATGAGACTGTTGTTAGAAATGGGGTCTTGGACCTAAACTGAGACTTACTGAATCAGTATTTCTGAAGGTCAAACCCAGTAATCTGCATTTTAACAGACTCTCCAAGTGTTCATTAGAGTTGGAGAACCACTAACATAGAGCAGGAAGTAACCTTAGCAGTCGTCCAGTTCCTCTAGGAATATATGAGGGAAATAAGGCCTAGAAAGGTTAAGTGGCCAGCTTGAATTTGCTCTGTGCATGACGACTAAAAGGAATTGAACTAGACCTCAGGTCTCCTAACTTCCTAATAAAAATTGCATGGTGCTGTGACACATGTCAAGTAGAGGCCGGTTGGTCTCTACATTAGCAAAACAGAGACTTTGACTTTGTATCTACATTCCTCTTGGCTTCTAATTTCGATAAATGAATTAGCATCCATGCATTTAATTTGGGTAGCAGACAAGATAATGCCACAGTAAATATTCTAAATTCAATTAACATGAGCCAGTAGTCTCCTTACGAAAGCCAACATCTAGTGCTCAGGGTTTCATCAAGCACTTGGGATTCTTAGCACACCAGCTGCTGGAGCAAGCCAAGATGTGTGACTTACATGTAATACGTGAAGTCATTAAATTTTTTCCTCTTTTTTTCACTTTATGGCAGGCACAATATCACATTGAGTTTGAAGATTTTCCTTTCAGATATTCTCATTATACTTCATGGTGAATTACTAACATGATATAAAAAATGATTGGTTAATGTGCTCACTGTTATGAAATTTTGAAGTTTCCTTTTTCAATTACACATGTGTGCTTCCACATAAATGCATAAATGTGATCACAATGTGCATACTGTCTGCTTGCTTGCTTTAACAGTCTTTCTTTCTTTTCCTTTTTGGTATGTTTCTCTTTTCCCCATCTCTTCCTCTCCTAACCTTCTATTTCCCCTCTCCCCAAGTAACCCAACTTTACAGTCTAGTATATGTCCTACCAGTGTCTCTTTATACTAAAATTCTCACCATAATAATCACACACATCTGTAACAGATATTAAATCAGAAGTTTAAACTTAGGAACAAAGACAAAAATGTTCTATATTGAGATGTACAATTTTAAAGCACTTATCTGAAAACCAGTTACAAGACTTTTGAACCGCTCACTCATGTTAACCATGTGAAAGGATCTCAAGATCCTAGCCTAGAGGTTAGGATTTGTGAAGGGAATTCTTTTGCTACTTGTGAGTTGTAAATCTCATACCCTCACGTGGGGAGGGATAGGGGTGTTTGCCCTTCTCTTTAAGCCTATGAAAAGGGAATTTGCTTAGATGATCAAGACAGCTTAAGATGCTACCCATGGAGTTTGGAGACACTGTGGAATACTCTTTGCCTCTCACCAGAGAAATCTCATAGGCTATGGTTGTCTAGCTGCTCTGAGAGTGGCTTATGATCAATCAAATAAAAAATATCTTTATCTCCTCTCTTTCCCCTACATTGCAGAAGTCAGAAGCTGCATTTAGCAAGGGGTAGACAAGGCATATGAGAAAGAAAGAAGACCCCAACCAGACCTATTCTCCCAAAGGCAAGCACTCTGCCTTCAACACTCTAGGAGAGGTGGGATAAACTCTTACCTTAAATTGAATCAAAAACTTGCATTACTACATGGGATTGGACATGTTTATTACTGAATTGAGTCTATGATTGCAACTTACAAACCAAAGATTCTTATCCAGCAAGTGGGAAAGAAATAGCCCCACAGCAGCACGGGAAAGAAAAGCAGTTTCTATCGCTATAACACATGGGTTCTGCTTTTCAATGTACAAGTTATATATACACACAAACACAGGCATGGGAGTTAATTATCTATATGTAAATACATGAGGGTGATCATTTCTTTTAAAAATGTAATCATTTTACGTATACTTTTCTGCATCTTACTTTACATAATCACAATGCCTTCTGGAAAACTCTCAAGTCAAGCAGAAGAGTACTTACTAATTTATCCTTTTGAATGGCTACATGGCATTATGTAGATGTCCTACAATCTATCCTCTTAAAAAACGGTTGCAATACATATCCTTGCCCATATATCCTTAAGAACTAGTGTTTTTACTTGTGTGGAATAGAATCCCTGGAGTCAGATTGCTGGGTCAGAAGGGGTTATGTATTTTAAGCTATAATAGCTGTTGCCAAATTGTTTTCCAAAAGTCTGTTAATGATTTAAATGTCCACTAGAAATGTGTAAGAGTGCACTTTTCCCTGCATCCCTGCCAAGAATGACTGTTACTTGATGTTATAATTGTTGCCAAATTGCTAGGAATAAAATGATATGCTCTTACTTTATTTTACATTTCCATGACTTCTTGTGAGTTTGAACAACTTTTTACATTTGTGGCCCAAGTGGATTTGTTCTTCTATGAATTGCCCCTTCATAGTCTTTGCCCGTGTTTCTGTTACTTATTGCCAGATTGTCATTAAAAGTGTTCTTTCTATAAAAGAGATTATAATACTCTGTCCTCTGTATTTAAATCATTTTTTTCCCAATATGTTGTCTGTCTATTGACTTTGTTTATGGTATATTTTCCCATTTAAATGTATTTTATTTTATATAGTCAAATATGTATAATCCTTATTTATGGATTCTGGGTTTCCATTCTTGCTGAGAGTAATTTCCATATCCATAATCTGTAAACATAGATTTATAGATTTTCTTACAGGAGCTTTTTATCATTTACATTTTAATTTTTCTAAGTATACTTTCATAAATAGTTAGCTGTGTCCAATTTTGTCATCTTCTTAATGGATAGCCAGTCAATTGCGCAAGTACCATTTGTTAAATAAAACATCCTTTCCCCACTGAATTGAAATGCCACCCACCTCTGTCAAATTCTCATCTCTACTGGAATCTGTTTCGGGATCTTTTATTTTGTTCACTGGTCTCTCTATTCCTAGGCCAATACCATATTGATTTGATTATAATGGCTTTAAATATATGCTTGTATCGGGTTAGGCAGGTCTCCTCATGCTTTTATAAGCTTTAAGATAATTTTATCTGGTTTCAATTTTTAAAGTGTTGGGTTTTCATTAAAATTGCATTAAATTTTTATGTTAATTGGGGGGAAAGTGGCATTTTTATGAAAGCATTCTTCTCATCCCCAAGATGGTGAGCTAGCACAGGCTACTGCCTTCCTCCCCGAAATCAGTGACGGAGAAAGCAGATGGAGAAAAATGGAATAGGAACTAACCAACAATAATAATGACAACACAAGCCATGAGAAATCCCTAGGGAGAAGGAAGGCTGCTGTGCGTGGAAGAGAGATAAGGGAGATAGGAAGAGTCCAGCAGCCTCTAGCACAGGGCAGCTACACACAGCAGTAAAAAGACACATTAGAAAACAACAACAACAGTTTTGGCTCTGCCCTTTGGCCCACTTGCATTTCCATGAAGTAATTATCGCTTAGCTTCTTGCCACAGTAATGCACTATTGACATTGCAGGCCAGATAATTATCTGTTGTAGGGGCTGTCCAGTGCATTATTAAAGGTTAGCAGCATCTCTGCCCTCTACCTATCAGATGGCAGAAGCACATTCCCCCAGTTGTAACAAGCAAAAAATGTCTTCATAGCTAATGTCTCATAGGGGTTAAAGTCACTCCACTGGGCTAGTGGGATGATAGCAAATGAAAACAAAAACTGTGGTCTTGATACGCTTCTCCAATTTCTAAAGGAACATGAACAAACAGTACAAAATAACTAGACACGTGGGGGTTATAACAATTTACAAAGAAAAGCAACAAACAGAAACAGAAGTATTGGAAGACATATAAACATTTTTAAATAAGCATATTAAATATATTTAAAGAGACAGAGGAAGATATAAATAAATAAGAGATATTTATATGGTATGAAAAACATGGCACTTAGAAAAAAAGCATATGATAGATGGAATAAATAGGATAAAGAACATACCTGAAGAAATGAATGAGATAAATGGGAAACCTGATTAAGGAACTCTTTTGGCAGAAAACAGGAAAGATCACAGAGAAAAAAATACATTTAAAAAATTTTAAGAGACATCTAGGATAAGAACTAGAGATGTAACATTTAAATAATAAGAGTACCAAATGTAGAGTAAAATAAGAATAAAGAGAAATAAGGGAAGGAAAATAACTTTGAACCTATAATTTTATATCTAGCTAAATTGCTGTTCAAATGTGAGAACATAATTAAAATATTTTCAGGCATACAAGGCCTCAGAAGGATTATTACACAAAGACTGACATTAACAATATTTTTGGAGGATGTATTCAAATGGGATGAGAAATTTAGAAGCTACTGGAAGGTTTATGAGAAGTAGCAGGGTTGTATCTGGTTAGGCAGGTCTCCTCATGCTTTTATAAGCTTTAAGATAATTTTATAGCTTGCTAAAGTTTTTGTTGTTTAACAAGTACTCTATGGAAAAAATCTAGGAACAAGGAAAAGAAAAAGTACATCCATAACTAAATCTTCTTATCCTAGAACATGTTATGACTCTTCATTTGTTCATCTTGTGTTATATTTTACATCCCTTAATATTTTTACTTTTATTTCTTGTTAAAATTAGTCCCAAAGATTTGTAAATTTTGAAAATATTGAATTTTATTTCTAGATAGCTATTGCTAAAATTTTTAAAAAGCTATTAAATTGTGTAATTTATCTTACATCCAGGCATCTCACAAAATTTTCCTTTTAATTCTAATAGTTTTTTAAAATAGGGTTACATCAACAAAAAATGGCAGCCTTAATTCTAAATTTCTACTTTTACGCAACTTTTTTTTTTTTTTCTTATTGCATTTGCTAGAATTTCTGTGTCACCATCTTTCATTTGTCCCTCCACATATTCCCTGCTTTGGGACCATGGCCATATGAAATGTGTCAGTAGGTTCCCATGACATGTAGCTTCTGATTAAAGGGTGGAAAGGAAAACTTGAGTATTTATTCCCTGACTTTTTTCCTCTGAAATGATGCCTTGAACTAAAGTATCCCTGAACAGAAGGTTATTGCTCTCCACAAGGTGACATATCCCACAAACTTTCTCCCACTGGGTTCTAGTGACCACTCTCTCCTCTTACTCTTTCAGACCTAGAAGTGATAACTGTTTGACTACTACCAAGCTCCAGATTCCTGCACTATTCTTTGTAGTTCTTCTACAACTATTCCTTTGCAAAAAGTCGTCTATAAATAAAACCTTTCTAAATTATCCAATTTTAAATTGCCATTCAGGATAATGTTTGCTATTAAATTTGGGTAAATCCTTTGAATTATATTTAAATCATTTCATTTTATTTCTTTTTACTTAGAATTTTTCTTAATGCTGCTGCGTAAAATCAAATGCCTTTTCCTCATTGATACAACCAAATGTTTTATTTTCCTTTAATTTATTGACATAATGGATTATATTAATGGATTTCATGATACTGAACCACTCTTACTTTCATGGAATATTCTGCTTAGTTGGCATTATTATTCTTTTTATGAATTTATTTATTTGAAAAATATTTGTTGATAATCTCCTCTGAGACAGGTTACATTCTAGGCATTGGTAATACATGAGTGAACAAAATCACGGACTCTGTGCAACTAACATTGCTGAGTTTTTTTATTTTATTTCAGAATATTATGGGGGTACAAATTGCCTTTGCAATTTGTGTATGTAATCCGTCCAAGTCAGAGCTACAAGTGTGCCCATCCCCTATACAGCATGCACTGCATCCATTAGGTGTGGATTTACCCATCCCCTCCTCCCGCCCCCACCTGCTTGACACCTGATGAATGTTACTTCCATATGTGCACATAAGTTTTTATCGATTAGTAACAATTTAATGGTGAGTATATGCAGTGTTTGTTTTTCCATTCTTATGATACTTCACTTCGAAGACTGGGCTCCAGCTCCATTCAGGATAATACAAGAGGTAGTTCACCATTTTTTTATGGCTGAGTAGTACTCTATGGTATACATACATCACATTGTATTAATCCATTTGTGTATTGACGGGCACTTGGGTTGTTTCCACATCTTTGCAATTGTGAATTGTGCTGCTATAAACATTCGAGTGCAGATGTCTTTTTTCTCTTTGGGTAAATACCCAGTAGTGGGATTGCTGGATCAAATGGTAGTTCTACTTTTAGCTCTTTGAGGTATCTCCATACTACTTTTCATAAAGGTTGTACTAGTTTGCAGTCCCACCAGCAGTCTGTAAGTGTTCCTATCTCTTCTCATCCACACCAACATTTGTTGTGAGTTTTTTGCAAGTGTTTTATTTAAAATTTTGTATTTATATTGCATTGTTTACTGTTTTCCTATTTTGTTGCTGTCCTTTTTGCAGCTTTTGATTTTAATGTGTCATCTTTGGACAAATTGACATATTTTTCATGTTTCTATGTGGTTTGCAATAGTTTAACTTTTGTCAGAATTCTCTGTCCTTTAAAATTAGATATAATTCAGCTGTGAAACCATCTGATCATGGTGCCTCTTTAATAGATCATTGATCACCTTTCCAATCTCTTCTGTGGTATTTAAATTGTTCACATTTTCCATTTATCATTGGGGGCAATTTTGTAATTTCCTTCAGGGTTTTAATGTTTTTTTTTTCTTGCTAAAGAGTTGCATAGAGTATTAATTGTTGTATTATCTGTGGATGTGTTTCCTTTCCATTAGCCAATCTTTTATGTTTTTTGCTTCCTCTCTTTTCTCCTCATTGAAGGTCATGACGATTTCACATATTCTCATGGTCTTCTCAATGTACTCACGGTGACATCTATTTATCTTCCTACTTTTTGTTGTTGTTATTTATTTTCCATTTTATTATTCTTGGCATTTGTTTTTATTACTTTCCTCTTCTTGATATCCTTTGGTTTATTTTTGTTGTTCTTTTTCTGGTTTCTCATGGTAAACTCTAAATTCCTTCATACTTTGTTTTTCTTCTTCAATAATGACAATATTTAATGCCACACATCTTCCTCTGATTTGCCTTTGGTTTTTCTTGTATCTTAGGTTCTGCTACAAAATTTCTTCTTTACTTTGCATTCTAGATATTAAAAAATTTTCCTTTTGATTTATTCTTAAGTTGCAATTTAAGATATTTCTTTCCTTTTTATAGATTGTGGTAAGAGAAGATTGCCAGTAAAATCTCTACTCTTCTTAAAAATCTGTTGATATTTGTTTGTGGCTAAATATATGATCAATTTTTAAAAATTTCCTTGGAAATACCAAAAGCAATTTTTAATTGATTAAGGAGGTAAAGGTTTATTACTTATACAACAAGTTGATTAATTGTATTTAATTGCTTAATTTTATTTCTCTATTAGATTTGTCTAATTCTAAAAGAGTTTTATTGAAGGAAGCCATTACAACTGAATTTTTACCAAAGTCTCCCTGTATTTTTAAAACTGTTAAACATATATTTAGCAACTCTGTTTTTGGTGCACACAATTTTATGACTGTTATATTTTCTCCACAAATTATTTTCCATACAAATCATGCCATTTATCATGCATGATGTACTTTAATTCTTCTTTAGTGCTTTTAATCTAAATTATACCTTGTTTGATATTATTATTGTCACTCAATTTTCTTTGTGTTTGCATTTGACTGATGTCTCTTGGTCCATGAATTTACTTGCAAGTTTTTTTTTAATCACTTCTTAATGTGTTTTTATAAACTACATATAGGTGGGTTTTGCTTTTTAACTAGTCAGAAGAATTTCTTGTTGAACAATTCAGTCTGTTCATATTTATAACAACTGACTCAAGTGTTCGGTTAGACTATTTTCTAGCATTTGTTCCTCAGATGTGGTATTTTTGCCTATTTCAAACAGTTTTCTTTTACACAGACAGATGAGTGATATCTTGGCCAGATATAGTATGCTTGAGCTTCAGTTATATCTCTCTGTAGTCTGAAGATACTACTCCACTCTCTGTATTCTAACATCAAGTATTGCAAATGAGAAATCAGTGGCAATCTGTTTCTTCTTTATTTGTAAGTGACTGTTCTCTCTGGTTTTCTCCTTGCAAGATTTTCTCTTCTTTCCTATAGTTTAGGAATTTTGCCTGGATATGCCCTTTAGGATTTTCTCATCAATCCTGCCTGAAACTGGATGAGTTCAGATGGATTTAATCTGCAGGCTCAGGGTTTATTTATTTATTTATTCTTGTTGTTGTTGTTTATTATTATTATTTTGATTTTTTTCCAGCCCAGAGAAATTATACTTCATTTGCTTAATTATTCCCTATTCTTTACCTATTCCTTTTTCTCTTCTTGGAACAAAGTATTATTCACATATGACGTCTCTTGGACTTATACACCAAGTTTCTATTCTTTCCTTCATGATTTGTATCTTTTTATATTTTATTTTGTGCTTTTAGAGTATTCCTTCTATTTAATCTTCCACTAATTCAGGATTTCACTACACTACCCTCTTCTTTATCTATTTAATTGTTTATGTAGAAAATCATGGCTGTTCAAATTACCCTCTGACTAGTTCAGGAACTTATTCCCTGAGTTTATATTCTGCTTATTCTAATTGATCTTCCTCTCTCAGGCTGCTAGAAAGTCTTGACATGTTTTTATCTTTCTTTGTTGGCTTATTAGGGCTTAAGACTGCTTGTTGGACCACTCTCTGTGATAGCAGTCATGTAAGTGCAGGAGGTAGGCCAGTGTTGTAGAACAGGTACCTGCAGGAGGCTGCCCCTTTACCCAGTAATCCAGGAGATCAAGTTCACTCATGCAAGGACAATGTCAACCTACTAACCCATTTTTACTCCCAAAGTCCACAGATTTCTATAACCCAAAACTTTTTTTAATGATTCATAGCTTTACAGTCTCCATCTCAAGACTTCTTTGAAGCTAGAATCTAGGTGCTCATGCTACTTATGGTGGAGAAAGGTTAGTACCTGTTATTTCTGTGGGGTCTGTACAGAACTCAAAGCTTCACCAGCACTCAATTGCTTATAGGAACCAAGAGCTCGTTGCCTTAGCAAAATCAGATAAATTGGAGTAATACAGGGCAAGAAAGCCAAGTTAAGTTCACCACTTTCCCAGAATTCACGGCTGACCTCCATGATTTTAGGGTGATTGTAATGTTAAGTTTTGAAATGACTGTTCTAGGGCCAAGTCACTCCCCTCTAAACCTTAGCTTGCTCTTTTGTACAATAAGAATTTTAAATGATACCTGAAGTCTCTTTCCACAAAAATATCCTACAATTTTATTATTTTTAATAATAATTTTTTCATCTAAAAGCAATGTACACACATTGCCTGGATCCTTGGTCAAAGAAAGCAGCTATAAAAATTTTTATGAGGCAATTTGGGAAATTTTAACCTAACTATATATTTGAAAGCATTTCAAAATAATATTAGTTTTCTATTGTTGCTGTAACAAGTTATCACAAATTTAGTGGCTTAAAACAACATAGTTCATTATAGTCCTGTAAATCAGAATACAAATCTCACTAGGATAAAATCAAAGCGTCAGCAGAGTTGCAGTCCTTTCTGGAGGCTCTAAGAGATAATCAGTTTTCTTACCATTTCCAGTTTCCAGAGTCCACTCACATTCCTTGGCTCATAGCCCCCTCCCTCCATCTTCAAAGTCAGCAACATTATATCTCTCTGTGCCTTTCTTTCATAGTCACATCTTCCTCTAATTGCAGCCAGCAAAGGTTCCCCGATTTTTAGAAATGCATATGATTAGATTGGACCCATCCAGATAATCCAGGGTAATCTCCACATTTCAAGGTTCTTAACTTATTCATATCTGCAAATCCCTTTTTGCCATGTATGGTAACCTATTCACTGGTTTTAGAGATCAGGGTGTGGACATCTTTAGAGGGCCATTATATTGGTTACCATGAACATTACTGTTAATATTTTAATTATGATGATGGCATTGTGGTTATGTTTAAAACAGAGGTTTGTTTATGGCTGCCTTATTTGAATAAGGATCCAGATAAGATCTGTACATTCCATTTAGATGATATAAGAAGTAGTTTAAAATGGGACATCTTTTTTTTTTTTTGCTGTAAAAACAATTCTAGCTAATAATTTGGAAGAAATGATAGAAAATAATCACAATTTCTAATGCAACTAATAGGTTCAAACAATAAGTATCAGTGGATGAAACCATTACATGAAAGTTTCATGGGGAAATTCAAAAGGAGGAAACAGGCTTTGATCACTTGAACCCACTGATGACACTTAGCATCACTAAAAGTTGACACCCACACTTTCAGTGTGACTGAAAGTCATTGTGTGACCTACAATATGATGCAACATGATATACAGAGCATCACCTATGCAGTTTTCTTGTAAAAACAAGTGAACCTGAATAAAATCAAGACTCTTTGAAGCTAACTCTCACAGAAATATGAGAATACTGGAACAATTAAATAATACAATAGGAAGCAGGTAAATCTAGAATGTGAGACATCTTACAGAACTGACTCAATTTCCTCAATAATAGCATAAAAATAAAAGGTAGGAGGGAGCATTGCTCTGGATTAAAGGAGAATGCAGAGATGTGACAACCAAATTTCACTTGGGAACTGTGGGTTCTGATTAAAGGAAAAGGGCAAAGATCAAAAAAATTTGAATGTGGGTTGAGTATAAGATGATACCAATAGATTATGGGAAATTTTGCAGGTTTGATAATGGCTTCATGGTTACTTAAGAACAATTTCCATAATATTAAAGACATATACCAAAATACATAGGGGTAAAATAACAATGTCTGAGATTTACTTTAAAAAATTACTACCTTTCATTTATGAAAACAAATGTAAAGCTGTCGTGTGTCTTATTCAAAGCAAAATTACCATATTACATGTATTACACTCCCAACTTTAACCAAACACTCACAAATGAATGTGGCTGGTCAGGGGAGTATTCCACTAACCAAGTATGCAGATTCATGGAAATCTATTATTATTACCAGGAAAACAAGAAAAAGGTGTATGTCCCCACTGTACTACACTGATGGTAAAATAGTACTCCCATATTAGTATAACATAAAAGAGATAACAATATAACAATAAAAATAGCATATATTATCTCATTTAATCCTTATAAAGCACCCCTAAAGTAAATCTTATATCCCCATTTAATAGACAGAGAAACTGAGTCTCAGTTGGGTCAAATAGAATGAGGATTTAAACATGGTCTGTCCCATACCATGGACAGTGTTCTTAATCAATATTCAATGACTGCTCTATTTATTCAGTAAATATTTACTAGGTACCATGCAAAAGTCAATTGGCCTTTTGTATTTTGAAACAACTGTACATGCTTTCTTAGATCTGTTTAGTGTTGAATGGATCACATTAAGCACTACATGTATTTTGCCTTGTTTAGTTCGAAAGCAAAACTGACAATTTATATCAACTAGGTTTTTAAAATCTAAACTTAATGAAAAAAGTTATGGACTGTATTTTCCAACTGGCTACACAGGTAGTCTCTATTTACTACTAATAAATATTTATTTCCATTATTGAGTCTACACAATTTAAGAACACTAAATGCATCAACCACTTTGAAATCAGGCTAACATAAATGTCAAGTGTCTTGGATTTGTAACAAGTTTATATAAAACAAAACACTAATGGGCAGTTAAAAAAAACCTCTGAGATTGTCAGGGTTTAAGAACTTGTTGTTTATGTTCTAAAGGAAAGAACACAATTGAGACATTTGGATAGGACTTTATTTAACCTGCTTTTCCCAAGTCAGACGCTACGGTATTTACGGGTTAAATGGCACATATACGATATTTAAATTATATAGATATTTGCTCTCTTTTCTCTTGCTTCTGAAGCATGGGTGTAAATTAGTTTATGGATTATTGTGCATTAGAGCAGAAAAATGAGACTAGAAAAAGATTTTAGACAGAAAATTTAAGTCACGTTAGTGACTTAATCTCATAAAAATAAATTGCCTGTATTTCATCACATGGCATAATCTACGCAGTGCATTGTATCTGTACTTAATTCTTTTACTTATTGTGGCATATGTATGAAGGATCACATTTTTGGCTTCCAACAATTTCTCTATTGCTCTATAGCAATACTGTCCAATAAAAATACAATGCAAGCCACATATATATATATAATTTTAAATTTTCTAGTAGCCATATTAAAAAATTAAAAAGAAAACAAGTGAAATTAATTTTAATAGTATATTTTATTTAACTCAATATTAAATTAATATTAAAATTTTGACACGTAATTAATACTATATAAAATTATTAATGAGATATTTTACTCTTTTCATGTTAAGTCTTTGAAATCTAGGGTATATTTATCAGCACATATCAACTTGAAGAAGTCATATTTCAATTGTTCAATAGCCATACGTAGCTTGGACAGAACAATTCTAGAGTATGCCCTACCTGTCTGATGTTACCTAAATCATGACACCTTAGATTAGTTCTGTAGGGAGAAAATTGAACAAGTCTATGAAGTAAGAATTATCTTCTAGTTTTGAATACTGGATTAATACTTCTGGAATTCAAAACAGTGCAGCTGTATTTGAGTCTCAATACAGCTGCATCATATACAATGAAGACATTTTATTCCAAATAGGAATCAGGGAAATTGATGAAGTGAGAAAATGCACAGAACGCATGTGCCTGGATGAATGGTTTCCTGGAGACCTTGGAGGAAGTGTCAGTTCTGTAAATACCAGGATGAGTTTCTGGCATCTTCTGGGTGATTATTTAATACTTGATGTAATGTGCTGAGTTCTTCCTTTTCCCAAAGGAAGCTACTATTTTGAACATCTTCCAACCTAGAAAAAACACACTTGCAGCCTCTACAAGTCTGCAAACCATAGCTTGGCATGCTCTGGAAATTGTTCAGCCACTGACCACTAGGTAAACAGGGAGAAAGAAATATTTGCTACATGGTTAGACAAGAAGAAAGACATATATATTTGTTTTAGTGGATATATCTTTTTCAGGGGACACAAACCAATATTGCCATTCAGCTTTGTGCTGGGAGTCCCACTCTCATCTCGAGTCACCGTCCTTCCCTGGGCCATGAGACACCTTATCCCTGAGGGTGATCTGGCATACTCAACTGCTTCATATTTCAGATTTGAGAAGAGATTCCCTTTCACACTCCACACTTTGCTGTAGCAGTTTCTTCCTCAAACATATTAATTAATTAACATGTGTTTATTAAAAGCCTACTGTTCTAGATATGAGAACTGTAAGACTGAAAAGGCAGGGAAAAATCCAGAATAACAGAAAAGGATATACTCCCACATACAGAACAAAGAAATAAGCATATAAATAAGTAGTAGATCAACATTGATTAGTGATGTGGAGGAAAGTAAGACAAGCAAAGGGACGGATGGAAAGTAAGACAAGCAAAGGGACGGTGGTTTGGGGGTCACTTGAAGAGGGAAGGGGTGCAATATTTTATATGATGGGCAAGAAAGGGTCTCATTGAGGTGACATTTTAGCAAAGATCTGAAGAAGTTGAGGGGGCAGTTCTGTTCAAGGCACATGGGTATGCTGGAAATCTCCATGTATCTTTACACACCTTAAAGACCTCCCTCTTTACCTCACCTACACCATAGAAAGGCATATTTCAGACTTATTAATCAAAATCATTACCTTGTATAGTCTAAATTTACCAAACTGTGACCCAAGTTGAACTGAGACCCTTCTGAAAGAGACAGGATGATAGTTTGAGGTCAGAGAGCCCCTTGACAGGGTTTGGCCATTTGCAAAATGAGGTTTGTTAACTAAATCATCTATTTCTAGTTATTGGAGCTTTTGCTCTCTTGCATTTTGTTTCTTTTCTCTCTCCTCCCCACCCTCTGACTCTCCCTTTTCTGTAAGTACCTGCAGAAGAGCTGGCTCATTGCTTGAGTGCTCTGTGTACTTCTCTCTCCCCTTACATGGCCATTTACCACACGCTGTCTCTTTGGGGGCTCTGCCCTTAATTACGCACTCATTGCTAAGTGCTGCTGATGACCTTCACATCATCAGCAAGATCTTCATCAGTAAGGAAATGAGGAAATAAAATTAATCAAATTATAGTCAAATCATCCTAACTAGAGCTAAATGAAAAATTGGCTAAGGAACAGCCTGAAACATGCAGGGAGAATTAGATTCAAGTCTAAATGTGTATCTATAGAAGATAAATATGAATAGATAATAACACCTAGCTAAGATTTAGGTAAGGCTAAATGGGAAAGAATTAATTTTAAAAAGGCCGAGAAACATCAGACCTGGAGAGCATAGGTTCTCTTTCATAAATTAGTGAGTCACGATAATTTAGGCAATAAATGAATAATTGTGGGGTAAGATTAACTAGGTGTTTTAAGGTTGTTGAAGATCTTAAATTGCACCAATTTAGCAGAGAGTGGGTTCGGCATGTTTTAATATAACAATTAACTCCCAGTAAAAGAAGGGCATTTAAGTGTTCATGTTCATGTGCAGGTTTCTACTATTTGAGATCATCTCTAGCATTTGTTGACTTGGGGTTAGAACCCCAGAGCATCTGGGTGGCAGGCTTTGGGTTGACTTCTACTTTCTTTAAAACAAAAGCTTGCATAAAAGCAAGAACAAAGACTATATGATTCTCTCAATAGATGCAGAAAAGGCATTTGACAAAGTCCAACACAACCTTATGATAAAAACTCTTAATAAAATATGCATAGGCGGCTCATACCTTAAAATTATCAAATCCATTTATGACAAACCCACAGCCAATATCATACTCAATGGGGAAAAACTGAAACCATTCCCACTTTGAACTGGAACTAGACAAGGATGCCCACTTTCTCCTTTACTATTCAACATAGTGCTCAAAGTCCTAGCTATAGCAATCAGGCAAGAGGTGGGTATTAAGGGTATCCAAGTGGGTGCAGATGAGATCAAACTCTCGCTCTTCACTGATGATATGATATTATATCTAGAAAACACCATGGATTCTTCCAAGAGACTCTTAGATTTGAAAAATGAATTTGGTAAAGTCTCAAGTTATAAAATCAATATACACAAATCAGAGGCATTCATATATGTCAAAAACAGTTAAGCTGAAACTCAAATCAAAAACGCAATACCTTTTACGATAGCCCCCCCAAAAAATTAAATATCTAGGAATAAATTTAACAAAAGATACGAAAGACTTATACAAGGAGAATTACAAAACACTAAAAAAAGAAATTGTAGAAGATGTAAAAAGATG
>CAUYRT010041290.1:0-22072 GCA_963574885.1 Lepilemur ruficaudatus
TTTTTCTGTATATTTCTAGTTGGCCAATTAATTTCTTTCTATTTTTAGTAGAGACGGGGTCTCGCTCTTGCTCAGGCTGGTTTCGAACTCCTGACCTTGAGTGATCCTCCTGCCTCGGCCTCCCAGAGTGCTAGGATTACAAGCGTGAGCCACCGCGTCCAGCCCAGTTTTCTTTAATAAGATAAAAAACTAACTTGCATTACCAAAGGGTAACCCTATCAAAATCAAAGCAAGATAAAATATAGACTTTTCCTAAGGAAACACCTTGCTACAAAGTGTTATTTTTTTCAAAAATCTTTTTTCAAAGATTTCTGTCACTTTAAATCAACTAAAAAAAACAAAAACAAAAACTCTAGTCACTTGGCCTCAATGTAGACAGCAAGAAATAAAATTCAGTGTTATGAAACCAGAATGTGTGTAGCTTCTCTTCCCAGAAATCCCTTGTATAAAATGGAAGCATAACATGAAACTAGGAAGTCACAGCGCCTACCACAGAAGGCAAGAGAGGCTGGCAGCTTCCAGGCCCTGCCTCTCTCTACCTGGCCTGTCTTCTAGGTACTGAGGAGGCAAAGAGACTGACTGAATCACATTGATGATCATATTGGTGGAAGATGATCAAAGAGAGGTACAGATGGGCTTCACAGTGAAAGGGAAATTTTTCTGTCTGGAGATTTTAAGTGGTCTCAGGCAAACTGTCATTTTCCAGGATGTGAAGGGGCAATCACCTTGAGAGAAATGCTCACATGGTCCATTTTCAGTAGTTGTTCAACTTACTCTCGACCTTTACCTTCTAAAGAATTAGATACTTGCCCCAAGTTAGATCTATATACATCTATAATAAATTTGATAATTAGCAATATCAATCTTGAGTATATACGAAGTCACTAAAATTTTCAATAGCTAACCAAATCCTAATAAGCCTCCCTTAACTATGTTCTATAGTCAGATTATTTGAATATTGTAATAAAAGTATGTCATCCACATCTCAACTTGTTTCATGGAAACATTTAGATACAAAATAAGACCCAATGTATTTCTTTTTGTTCTGAGCACATGGAGATATGCAAATATATTGCTCTTTTAATATATAATTAGCAGGATACTCACCATCAGTATTAGGCAAAAAAGATAAGCAGAGAGCCAGAGCGAATCCATTTCCAAAGTTTAAGGTCTGAAGGCATGTTACTAAGAAATAATAAAAAACACCATGAACAACTGCCTCTGAGCTCATCTATCTGGACAGGTTGGGTAGCATTGTCACAACCCAAGGTATTAGCAGAGAAATGAGAAAAACCACTCCTAAGCCCCAACTAACCATGTGAAGTTAAATGGACAAATCTTAACAATGTTACAGAGAGCAAAATGATTTATATCAAAAGGCTTAGAATTACATTGTCAAATAATTTGGTACAGAGGAATTTCAAAAAAGTACAAATGAAACAAAAATTGAGATTAGAACTACAGCATTTTTAAAGTTGCTTCAAAGTTTGAAAAAATTATATGTACACTCTTCTAGTTATCATTCATTTAATGATTAGTATTTCATTTCTCTGGATTATAATGTCTCCAGGCCTACCTTCTGAATCCTTTTTAGACCAGAGTCTAACAGTAGAATCTGAAGCTGCAGAAACTATCAGTGTGTATAACGCAGCATCTGATGTCCTCCTCTGGTAAACAGCATGTACGGCATAAATAGGTCCTTCATGGCCTTGGATATGGACTGCTTTTAAAAGCTGAATCAGAAAGAATGACAGAAGCAGTATGATAAAAAAAGAACCATCTGTTTCACTTCTATTTAACTGGAATCACAGTAAAGATACCAATAAAATGCCTGACCCAGAAATATGTCCTCTAAGTTGAAGAGAATAACACTTTCAAGAAGTCTGTCTGACTGTACTAACAACATATAAAATGTGCATACCCTTTGACTCAGCAATCTCACACCTAAGAATCTATCTGAGGAGATAATAGCCCTAATATAAAAGATATTAAAGACAAAGAAGATTATTTACCACTGTTTATAATAGTGAAAAACTGGAATCAACCTAAAATTATTAATGGGGAACTGATTAAATAAATTATTACAGACATACTATTATATCATATTGTAGCAAATAAGAAGGATAATGTAGATAAATGTATGCTTATTACAACAGCAAGACGTCCACAACACCAGTTTTTTTGAAGAATACTGGCCAGCTCTGTGGAACATTCCTCCTTTGGGATTAGTCTGATGCTTCCTCATGAACAGATTCAGGATATGCATTTTGACAGCATTACTACATAAGTGCATCGCATCATGAGGCACATGTCAGTTCGTCCCAATTTTAGTGACGTTAATCTTCATATTTAGTTAAAGTAGTGTATGCCAGGGTTTTTCACTGTGAAGTTAACATTTTTTTTTTTTTTTTTTTTTTTTTTTGGTGATAGTATCTGAGGATTCTTTGGGATTGAGTAAATATTCTAGTCCCCATCAAACTTTTACCCAAGTACTTTTAGCATCCACCCATGATAGTTGCCTAAATCAAGTATGGCTGCAAAATAGAAAAACAGTAAGAAGAAATAGAAAATCCTATTTGTTTATCAAGTTGATCTGTTTGCCATGCAAGATTATTCCCTCTGGCATCCTTTCTGCTGATGTTTTGGGTCTCTTTTTTAGAATTTCAAATGTGTGAGATTTCACCACTGCTTTTGAAAAGTCTCTTCTATAAATTGTCTGCTGAAATAGGATGTTCCTTAAATATCTCCTCAGTTGTTTTCCCAACTACTTAAGCAGAACTGTGCCACTCAAGAAGGTAATTAATACTTGCACACACTATCTTTCTTTATCATTAACCTTAGACTGCAAAAAAAAGTGGGGGAGGAGGAGGCAAAAAAAGTCCAAAAAAACCTTTGACTGCTTTGAACAAACATTTAAGTTGGACATGATAGGGTACACCTGTAGCCTCAGCTACTTGAGAGGCTAACGCAGAAGGACTGCCTGAGCTAGAAGTTCAAGGCTATAACGTGTAATGATTGTGCCTGTGACTAGCCACTGCACTCCAGCCTGGACAATACTGTAAGACTGCCTCAAAATAAAAAAAAAAAATGTTAACCTCAGATACAGTATAATCTCTTTTATGTGTAATTATATACACGTAACTAGAGATCTGGACTGACATTTATCAGAAAGTTGAACTCTGCTGAGATTTTGTAGTTTTTTTTCTTCTTCTTTATTATCCCCTGAAAACTTAAATCTGTTGAAAGTAATCATTTCACATCTTTAAGCAGGGTTACAGTTGAATCAGAATTTTAAGAAACAAAAACAAAACAGGCCGGGCATGGTGGCTCACGCCTGTAATCCTAGCACTCTGGGAGGCCAAGGTGGGAGGATCTGTTTGAGTTCAGGAGTTCGAGACCACCCTGAGCAAGAGCGAGATCCCGTCTCTACCAAAAATAGAAAGAAATTAATTGGCCAACTAAAATATATACAAAAAATTAGCCAGGCATGGTGGCACATGCCTGTAGTCCCAGCTCCTCGGAAGGCTGAGGCAGAAGGATTGCTTGAGCCTAGGAGTTTGAGGTTGCTGTGAGCTAGGCTGATGCCACGGCACTCTAGCCTGGGCAACAAAGTGAGACTCTGTCTAAAAAAAAAAAAAAATAGAAAGAAATTAGCTGGACAACTAAAAATATATAGAAAAAAATTAGCTGGGCATGGAGGTGCATGCCTGTAGTCTCAGCTACTCAGGAGGCTGAGGCAGAAGGATCGCTTGAGCCCAGGAGTCTGAGGTTGCTGTGAGCTAGGCTGACACCATGGCACTCTAGCCTAGGCAACAGAGTGAGACTATATCTCAAAAAAAGAAAGAAACAAAAAAGAAACAAAAAGAAAACAAAAGAAATCTCTCAAATTCACCAGCTTGTTAAGAAACAATGTTCACTGTTCAAAGACTCTAAACTCTCATTATACCAGCTTGAATTATTTCCTTTTTATAGCAGTTAAGGTGCACTGAGCACCCGTGTGCATAGAAATGCATATGGGAAGGAATATTTAAGCCCTTATAGAGCTTATAATGTGTGGCCCCTTCCCCTAAATCCTCTTATTCCCTTCCTCCCTCTTTCACACCTTTCATCCTCCTTGTCTTCCCCTCCCTAAGTGTGCTGACTGTCATTAGATGCTTAGCCTGCAATCCTCTCCACTGATAACACTGAAGAGAGAATCTTTAAGTCTGACCTCAAGGCTCAAGGTCTCCAAAATGCGTCCTCAAATCTATCCTATCGTCTGGATTCCTCTGCCAAGATCAGTCCCAATAAGAACCAGGTTTACTACATTTCCCTCACTTTGATGTTCTTGTTAAGTCTAGTGGCTCCAAAATCCCACCTCCACACCTGCACTCTCTTTCTTAGGAGTCTTTCAAGTGTGGGTGTCCAGCCAGCAATTCAAATGACACGTTTACAACTGAATTCCACATTTTCCCTCTTACTTGCCTATTTTCCTTTGCAATAAGTACCTTTCTCAGGGCCCCAAACCAGAATCCCATCAATTTTGATTGCTACCCATTTTGATTCCCTACCCACCAGCTCCCCACTCCTTTGACAACTACACAGTCAATGCCAAAATCATTTTTCCTTCAAAAATACACCCCATATCCCTTCCTTCATATTTTTTCCTATTCTAATTTGGCACACTGCTGTCAGATTAATCTCTTGATAGTCATACTCCTTAGAAATCATCAATGACATCCAAATGTCTACTAATAAATAAAATACTCTTCAAATTCCCACATGATCTTCTCCTATTCTACTTCTCTAGCATTACTGCCCATACCATATTATCTAGCAACATTTCCAAAATTGTATTCCTCAGAGTTCTAAGGATGCTAGGAGATTTAAAAGGCGAAAAAAGGTTTAGACATGTAGTAAGTTTAGGAAAGGCTAGATGTTTTTTCTACCTGGAACCCTCACCCCTATAATTTCTCCCAAGACAATCATCCTACAGTTTAAGATCAAATTCAAAGGCCACCTTTTAAATATCTGCTAAACTCTCATAGTACCATGGTTGTGGTGCAGCAAGTTAAAACAGGTACCCACAGAGCCACCATTATATTTCAGTTACTCAAACACATTTTGCCTTCAAAACTATTAATACACACTTGCTTATAGAAGGACTCTGTCTTATCTACATCTTCTGCATGACAGATGTTCAAGTATCTAATACACTAACCTTTCTTTTTTTTTTTGAGACAGAGTCTCACTCTGTTTCCTGGGCTAGAGTGCTGTGGCGTTAGCCTAGCTCACAGCAACCTCAGACTCCTGGGCTCAAGCAATCCTTCTGCCTCAGCCTCCCAAGTAGCTGGGACTACAGGCATGTGCCACCATGCTCGGCTAATTTTTGCTATATATTTTTAGTTGGCCAATTAATTTCTTTCTATTTTTCAGTAGAGACGGGGTCTCGCTCTTGCTCAGGCTGGTTTCAAACTTCTGACCTTGAGCAATTCACCTGCCTCAGCCTCCCAGAGTGCTAGGATTAAAGGCGTGAGCCACTGCGCCCAGCTCTAATATACTAACCTTTCACTTTTAATCTTTGCTTACAACTAGAAACAACGTAAATCTCTACCAATAGAGGCCCATTCCACACCATGCATTGCATATAACATCACTCAGAACTATGTAAATCTACACTTATGTAGCAAAAGCTACCCTATTATAACACAGTAGCATTAATTTTTACTATCATTGAAAACAAATCAGCTCATGTGAGAAAAGTTTAAAAATTATTCCAAAATGACAGCAAATTCACAGAAATGGTTGGCAGTGTACAAGTAAGGCAGCAGAAATTAGAGGGAAGGGTACAGGGTCTGTAAAGTACAAAAGATACACCATCTGGGTTGCTCATAAGGAAGAATTAGGAAACTTCACAAAGAAAGAACACAGTTGAAATGAGAAAAAAAATTGAAAGTAAAAGTAGAGGGCCAGGCTTGGTGGCTCACACCTATAGTCCCAGTCCTTAGGAGGCTGAGGCAGGGGGATCAATTGAGCCCAGGAGTTTGAGGCTGCAGTGAGCTATGATGACACCACTACACTCTAGACTGGGGAACAGAGAGAGACTCAGAATCAATCAATCAATCAATAGAAAAAGTAGATATCAGTCATTTCATATAATTATAAACGTATCTACCCACCTGATTATTCTCTATCTCCCAGTGAATCACTTGATTATCAGATCCTCCAGAAACTAATTCAGTAGAAGGAGCTGAAAAAAATTATATCTCAGTTAGTATTTATTCATTTCATTTTCTCAGCTATTTTTAAAAATTTCAAAGCTACAGGGCTAGGCACAGTGGTTCATGTCTATAATCCTAGCACTTAGGAAGGCCGAGGTGGGAGGATTGGTTGAGGACAGGAGTTCAAGACCAGCGTGGGCAACAGAGCAAGACCCATCTCTACAAAAAATAAAAAAATTAGCTGGGCATAGTGGTGCATGTCTGTAGTCCCAGCTACTTGGGAGGCTGCAGTAGGCAGATCCCTTGAGCCCAGAAGTTCTAGGCTGCAGTGAGCTATAACTGCACCACTGTACTGTAGCCTGCGTGACACAGTGAGACCCTATCTCTAAAAATATAAATAAATAGGCCAGGCGTGGTGGCTTACCCCTGTAATCCTAGAACTCTGGGAGGCCAAGGTGGGAGGATTGCTCAAGGTCAGGAGTTCAAAACCAGCCTGAGCAAGAGCGAGACCCCGTCTCTACTAAAAAATAGAAAGAAATTAATCGGCAAACTAAAAATATATAGAAAAAATTAGCTGGGCATGGTGGCACATGCCTATAGTCTCAGCTACTCGGGAAGCTGAGGCAGAAAGATTGCTTGAGCCCAGGAGTTTGAGGTTGCTGTGAGCTAGGCTGATGCCACGGCACTCACTCTAGCCCAGGCAACAGAGAGAGACTCTGTCTCAAAAAAAAAAAAATATATATATATATATATGTATATATAAACAAATAAGATAAAAAATAAATTAATTAAAAAATAAAAATTTCAGCTGGGCGCGGTGGCTCACACCTGTAATCCTAGCACTCTGGGAGGGCGAGGCGGGCGGATTGCTCAAGGTCAGGAGTTTTAAACCAGCCTGAGCAAGAGCGAGACCCCGTCTCTACTAAAAATAGAAAGAAATTAATTGGCCAACTAAAAATATATGTAGAAAAAATTAGCCGGGCATGGTGGCACATGTCTGTAGTCCCAGCTACTTGGGAGGCTGAGGCAGAAGGATTGCTTGAGCCCAGGAGTTTGAGGTTGCTGTGAGCTAGGCTGATGCCACGGCACTCACTCTAGCCCAGGCTGGGATTACATTATAGGCTTGAGCCAAGATGCGCAGCATAATGTTAAAATTCTTGAATGTGATAATGGTATTGTGATAATGTAGGAGAATGTCCTAGTTCTTAGGAGGTATATGGTCTTTGAGGCTCAGAGATCACAAATGTCTACAACTTATTTTTAAATATTTTTCCACCAAAAAGTTCGGTATACATACATAGAAAGCAAGATATTAAGCAAATTTGGCAAAATGTTACCATTTGTGAATCTAGGTAAAGGGCATAGGGGTGGTGTTCTTATATCTTTTCTATAGCTTTGAAATTTTTATTTTTATTTATTTATTTATTTTTTTTGAGACAGAGTCTCACTCTGCTGCCTGGGCTAGAGTGCCGTGGTATCAGCCTAGCTCACAGCAACCTCAAACTCCTGGGCTCAAGTGATCCTCCTGCCTCAGCCTCCCAGCCTCAGGACTACAGGCATGCACCATTATGCCCGGCTATATATTTTTAGTTGTCCAGCTAATTTCTTTCTATTTTTTTCTATTTTTTTAGTAGAGACGGGTCTCGCTCTTGCTCAGGCTGGTCTTGAATTCCTGAGCTCTAACGATCCGCCCACCTCGGCCTTCCAGAGTGCTAGGATTACAGACGTGAATCACTGCACCCAGCCCCCAGAAATATCTTTTATAATTTTTTGGGGGGGGATTCAGAATCTAAGGATCACACCTTGCACATCTGGTTATCACATGTTTTTAGTCTCCTTTAATCTAGAATAGTGTCCCCGTCCTCCCATTTTTGAGACAATGACAGTACAAACCAGCTGTGTTTTGCAGAATATCCCTCAATGTGGTTTTGTCTAATTATTTCCTCATTACATTCAAGCTAACTTATGGCAGCTATAACATTATATGAAACATTATAGTCCACTGTTGCTACCAAGTATGACTTATTTTTGAGATTAGACACATACTTCAAAATAGTTCTTTTAAACATTTACAACTTCTTGGCGATATCAGAAGTAAAAGGAGTTAGTATCAAAAAAGGTGGAAATAACCTAATTTGGGTTTGGTTTGGATTCCATTTATTTGTTTCTTCTGGACTATGTGCTAGGTATTTAGGGGAAGCAGCTGGGTGATAGCCTAAAGAGCATTAGATTTGTATTCAGCAGTGCCAGGTTTATGTCCAACTCTGCTGTCAGCCAGCTGTGATCCTGGGCTTCCAATTTCTTCATGCATCACAGAAATGAAGTTACTTACCTAACTATATGATTTTAAGAATGACTACAGTAAGGTATATGAAAGTAATATGTTAAAAATCAGAAATCTTAAAAATATGAAATGGTATTATTAAAATGTTATATATGACATTTAAGGGGTTAAGAATTATCTGGCAGTAGGGCCCTCCCTATTTTTAAAGGAAATCAATCATAATAGTTACAGACTACAATAATATACGAGCGATTCACTTTATGTAACCTCACTTTTAAAGGGAAGATAAAATACACAAGCCCAAATTAATATTTTATAATAAATCCCTGTACTGACAGTCCAGTAGTCTTTGATGTCATGTGGTGGCAATTAATGTAATTACAATTGTGTTTTATTAATGCACACTAACAGCCATCCCTTGTACCATTTAATGGTTTTTACTGACCTACATATGTGACTAATCCTATATTACCAGTGGACATAAGTAGCTTATTAAACTTTTTTTAAATATCGCATATAAAATCATAGCAAAATCTCACCAATTCAGGAAATTCTGCATTTGTGCCTGGCTCAGAATGCTCTCAATAAATGTTTATGGAATGAAAAATAAAATGAATTCAGAATCCAAAACAACACTATAGTAGGTATACTTAAGATACTTGAGGAAATATCATAGGGTTTGGGGAGCACTATGTAAAGGTAACTGATATGTTAATTCAAAATTCAAGGCCAGGTGTGGTAGCTAATACCTGTAATCCTAGCACTCCAGGAGGTTGAGGCGAGAGGATTCGCTTGAGATCAGAAGTTCGAGACCAGCCTGAGCAAGAGCAGAGACCCCCGTCTCCACTAAAAATAGAAAAAATTAGCCAGGTGTGATTGCAAGCGCCTGTAGTCCCAGCTACTCGGGAGGCTGAGACGGGAGGATCATTTGAGCTCAGGAGTTTGAAGTTGCAGTGAGCTATGATGATGCCACTGCACTGTACCCAGGGCAACAGAGTGAGACTGTTTAAAAAAAAAAATTCAAACTTCTAGCCTCCAGGGATTCTACTGCCTCAGCCTCCAGGGTAGCTGGGACTAAAGACATGCACCACCACACCTGAGAAATTTTTTTTTTCATTTTTGGTAGAGACAGGTTCTTGCTACCTTGCCCAGGCTGGTCTTGAACTCCCAGCCTAAAGAGATCCATCCTGTCATCTCAGCCTCCCAAAATGCTAGGATTACAGGTGTGAGCCACTGTGCATGCCAGTCCATGTATTTTCAAATTTTTTTGGTCTCAGGACTCCTATTCACTCTTAACATTTTTGAGGACTCCAAAGAGCTTTTGATTATATGGGCTATATGTACCAATATTAACCATATTAGAAATTAAAACTGAAAAATTTGAAAAATACTTAAATGATGAGCCCCATTATGTTAACACAGATAACATTTTAACGGGGGAAAAACTCAATAGATTTCAAAACAAAAAATTAGAGGGGCTATTTTACTTTTCTACAAATCTCTTTAATGTCTGATTTTATTAGAATACAGCTGGATTTTCTAATCTACTTCTGCATTTAATCTGTTGCAATATCACATATCATGTGGCCGCTGGAAAAATGTACACTCATGACAGAATGAGAACTGTGAACAATATTATGAAAATAATTTTGACCTCACAGCTCTCACAAATCTCTAAAAGTCCCCTAACCTAGTCCAATCCTTTACTTTTTAGTTGTTACTAAGGTGCAAACCAGGGCCAATAGAGATGCAATGTCTTGCCTAAAAAAAGTAATAACTTGTCTATGGCACAAACAAACATAGAAGCCAAGTCTTCTGAATCGCAACCTCAGCCTAGGTCCTGCTTACAGGTTTTCTATCAAAGGCTATGGGCAATTTGGGGGGAGGAGGGTATCTTGCCAAAGTCAAGGGCTCCCTCTACCCTCACCCTAAGCACTGCTGTGTTATCTATGCTTCAACTGCCATAAAGTAAAAATACAGGTCAGGTATTTTCACTGGACATACCATTTTTCTCCTATTTTTCAACTATATGACATCAGATAAGGTAATGTTAAATTAAGAGAAGTGATGAGAAAAAAATGGCTAACGATACTAAACAATTGAGATCAGCTTTAATAATCAGGTGAATACTTACAGCCATCCTGTTTACAAATCCATTGTATGCAGTTGACTCGGGCAGTGTGACCATTCAGGTTGGTAACAACAACCCTTTTCTTTAGAGAATAAAACACCAGTTAGTAAATTAAAACTTATCCTACAGAGGAATTAATTAGTAAAAATCAGATTTCAGTGTTTTGACACTAATAAAAAGATCAAGATTACATCGAACAGATTTGCCTTTAAGAAGCGTTTAACTGTGGCTTAAGCTATCAATGCACTCTAAATCAGGTCCTGCCTTTCTAGATACTCTCCACACTCCCAGCTTCCTGTCCTCTCATCACACTGAGCTCTCTGGTCTTCATCTACCTAATTCTGCTCACCCTCCCCCAATGTTCACATCCTTCTCACCTGGGGAGCCCGTCTGTACACACTAGGCTAGACAAGCAGCCTCTTCCTAGTGCTCCCACAGGTCTCAGGGCCTACTTCTACCATGCTGGGACCAATTTGAGGGTTTCATTGATGAAAATCCTTTGAAAGAATTCATGATTAGTGGATACAAATTCATGCTTACTTTGCATGCCATGGTTGACCAGATGGTGGGTTCTTCAGCCCCACTGGTACAATGTTACAAGGCCACAACTAGAAAGGTCTTCACACATCAGATACCCGCAAGGTCTGTCATCAGGTTCCCCCACAGACCCTCAGCCTGCTGTTCTCACTATATCACCCCACACTTGAGCTTCCATACTTCACTCACTGCTAAACATTTTAACTCTGTGAGTACTGTGCCTTCCTCTTTATAGCCTGTTTCTCTATGTTGCCAAAAGCACTGGCTTCATATCTGCCCACAAGAATTCTCATGGTGAGAGAAAGAAACAGAGGCAAATGTGCATAAACTAATACATTTTACACATGGGTTGAAGGTGAGAAACAATTTACTCTATTTCATTGTCTCTCTCATTAAACTGAGAATTTCTTGATGAGCAGAAGTTATCACTCATTATCTTTGTGTCATCATCACCCAGCCCTGGGCTAGCCCATAAAGAGTCCTCAAAAATTTGCTCAATAAGCATCTTTCCCAAAGCTTTATTTTAGCATTTGACATGCTCTTACTGCTATATTTAATTAAATGACCAATCAACAAATATTTAACAAAGTACTTCCTAGGTTCAATACTTCTTTGTTGATAGAAATTTGCCCTTGGTTTTATGCGCTTTCTCTTGCCATTCAAGAATACATGGCAATTAAAAAGAAACAAAAACTGAGAAGAGACAAGCATGCTCAAGATGGGGGAAGGTAGATAAAAATATTTCATATATAAATCGTAATCTGGGTGTGTGTGTGTGTGAGTGAGTGTGTGTGGGGGCGGGGGCTCAAAAAAATTAAATCTGAATCTGCAAAGGGTGTGAGGATAATGGAATTTTTAATTAAATTGATAAAGCAGTACAAGAAACACATATAGTCATCTACTGCGGTGCATTTTAATTTTCAGCATTTTACTTTTTATACTGAGGCCCTTTTTGAGATGCAACACAAATTATCGTCCTGAATTAGCTTGTGGGAATGGGGTCATGATGAACTCTGGGGAATACGCAACAACTATTCACTTGAGTAGGCATAGGGCAAGAAAATAATTAACTGGGTTAAGTCCAGGCAAGCCCTGCCTTATAACCAGTGCTTAGGATCTCCTTTCCCTACATCCCTTACCCCAAATTGGCACTTTATTTAAAATGTCCATCCCCGTAGCTAAAATACAGGTAATATTTCTTTAAAATTCAACACAACGGAAGTTTATTAACCAACACTGGAGTGAGATACAGAAAGGAGACAGTATCTGTGGGATGATGGCTTTAATCGATACCTAAATTTCAATTCTTTTAAAACCCAAAGTGACTTCTTAAAAGTACTACTTCACAAGGAAGGCTTCTTCATACGGGTTTCAGCGTGTGGCTGACAGCAGGACTGACAGGCAGGACGTGGGCCGCGATGACCCTAGGCTGACGCCGCGCGCCTGACCACGAGGGGCGAGTCCGGCGGGCCCACGGAAGACTCTTGCCCCGGCCCAGACCAGCCTCTTAGGTCTGGGCGGCAACTACAGCCCGCCCCGAGCACGCCCTGCAGGTTCGGCCCTTGAAGCACAAGGGCTCGGGCATCCAGGCACTGCTCTTACCAGAGGATCATAAACCACCACAGAGCAGGAAGTACCGAAGGCCAAAAGTCCTCCGGGCCCGGGACTCCAGCTCAGGACTCCCCGCACCCGGTTTGGGCAGCAAAACACGTGAGAAGTCTCCAGCACGGGCGCCACCATGTTGCTGGCTGGTCAGCCGCCCAGACCCAGACGGGCACTTCCGCCCTCTGAGCGGAACTACTAGCGTGGCCGCTACTCCTACGGGCTAGATTTCCAGTCCGCTTTTCGGAGGCGGCCGAGGGCGGGACTCGGGCGGCCCCGCCCCGGCTGGTGTGGTTCTCCATCAAACGCTCTAACCCCCAGCGCAGGGCCAAGCCAGGCCTCTACCGCAAGTGCGAAGCCCGACCAGAGTAGCTCGGAACCCTCCAGAAGGCCCCGGGGCTCGTGTGCAGGGCGGCGTCAAGAACATCCCGTTGCCCCTGGCGGCCTGGCTCCCAGCAGCGGACGGGGCTGGCCTGGGGGGCCTTCGCGAGAGTCTCGGGCCTCAGAGAAGCGCAGGCGCGCGGAGTGGATCAAAGAAAGGACCGCCAACTACTCACAGACCACTTGGACCGCGTCGCTATCTCCCGCCCCTGCGCGGCCCGCGGCGTCGGCGAACACGCGGAAAGCGGATCCCTCTGGGGAGACGGGATTCCGGAGTCGCACTGCGCATGCCCCGCAGTCATGGCAGAAGGAGGCGGTGGTTCCCGGCCGCGCGCAGCGCGCGGCAGTGCTTAGTGATTGTCCTCCGACTCCTGGGAAGCGAGGGGCGCGGCTGCCCGGTGGCTGCGCGACGGTACCCCCGGACCGAGGGACGGCCGGGCCCATGAGACCACTGCTTCTCCGCGCCCTGTAGAGGTTTCCTGAAGAGACCGGCGCGGGCCCGTTCCTAGCCTTCCGGACCGCACGCGGGAACTGAACCTGAGCGCGGGGCCCGGCCGTGGGACGGCGAGACCGCAGAGAGGTGAGTCGTGCAGGTTCGAGAGGGGTCGGCGGGGAGGGCAGCCCCGCGGGCCGGGCAGGCAGGGCGGGCTGCGGAGACGGGGTCCTGCGGACCGGGCAGGGAGACTGCAGAGGGGGAATGCCGAGAGGAGCCCGCCGCAGGCGCCCACTCGCCCTGCAGAGCCAAACTTCCCAGTTTGGGGTGCCTCGGTGAGTTTCGGGGTCCAGCGGAGGACTTTTTGAGGACACGGTCTGTACTCTTCATCCCATATGCGAGGAAGACACTGACGTGTTGAAAAAGCCCTTAGAAGCAAAGCTTTGTGCGCTCTTTTCCGTTTTATCCACTCGCTCTTTTCTCCAAGGCCTTTGCAGTCTCCTTTCTTTTTCCTCCGACACACGCCGGCTTGCAGGGAAGATCTGCGGACGGGTCCGCGACCGCCCTCAGCATCCTCCCTGGAGAAAGGCTCGGGGCTGCCCCTTGTGCTTGTCCCCACCCACCCCGCTCCTCGTCTGTCTCCTGGGAATGATTTCTAAATGGTTCTCTTTTGTCTATTAAAAGAATTCTCAAAACTTAAGGCCCTGAAGATTGTTCTTTCAGGAGTCTCGTCCTGCTCTATGTACTGTACCTCCATTTTCCACTGCTCTCAGTCTGATAAGCCGCACCAGTGCAACACATGGATCTTAATGAGCATTTCCACATACATTCCTTCATGCGTTTTCCTCATTCACGCATCACTGGCTTTTTAAATGAGGTGAAGAACAGCTGACAGTTGTAGAGCTAAGTTGCCCCATTCATACTCTTGCTCCGAAACGCGACCTCTGCGTCTCTTGTTGGAGACCTGGGTTTGGACACCATCACCATCCACCATCAGTGCTGGACATCTGCTGTGTCCTGAACTAACCGTCTATCTGCCTATCTGACCATACCTTCCTCTGCTTAACTGAATTATGCTTTTCAAGCCCCAACTCGATTCCTAACTCCCCTTTGGGGTATAGGCCTTTGGTTCCAAACACTGTTGTGTGGATGAGTAACAGTCTGTGATAAAATTTTCACCGGTTTGTAGCAGTGTAAGAATGATACAGTGAATTTTTCATGAACTTCAATTCACCTAAAGAACTATTATTATGCAGTCATTGAAAAGAATAAAGTAAATCTATGTGTACTGACATGACAACTTGTCTGATTCATTGTCAAGTGGGAGAAAAGATCCCCTTTGTGTGTTTAAAGTGTACATCTACTTGAGTATGCATAGAAAATATCCTGAGGGATACGTAAGAAACTGGTAAAGTTGGACACCTTTGACGAATGGGATGGGGGACAGGGCCCTTAAGTGGACTTGTTCATAAGGAAAATATTAGTTTAAAATTTTTTTAATGTGAATTTTGAGATTATCATTTCTACTTTTTTGGCATTCGAAGATTCTTTTATGAAATGATGGTGATGGTGGAGGTAGTTAGGTTTTGTTTTGTTTTGAATCATTCTCAACACGATAATAAGTTGCCAATATGGCTGTAGCCACATGGATCTCTCCTGTCTCTGAATTACTATTGCTTTAACCCTGCTAGTTACAATCCCTTAGCACTCAGCTGTTCTGCAGTTGTTTCATGTGTTTGGGCAATGCAAGGACAGACCCCAAGACTCTAGTTCTCTATACATTACCTAGCCCCACACTGGCCACACCAGGTGACACTCTGGAAACCTTTATTATCTGATGAGACATCAATCTTCAGCATCAGGTTTCTTAATTCAAATTGTTTTCAAAGTGAGCCAAGAATTTTTTTTTCCTCTTTTCCAGGAAGGTGCAATGGCAAAGAATTTATCAGTAATCTTAATACTGACCTTCGTCCTTTCAGTTACAAATCCCCTTCATGAACTAGAATCAGCAGCTGCTTTTCCTCAGACCACAGAGAAAATTAATCCAAATTGGGAATCTGGCATTAACATTGACTTGGCAGTTACCACACAGCGACATCATCTGCAACAGCTTTTCTACCGCTATGGAGAAAATAATTCCTTGTCAATTGAAGGGTTCAGAAAATTGCTTCAAAATATAGGCATAGATAAGATTAAAAGAATCCATATACACCATGACCGAGAGCATCACTCTGACCACGAACATCATTCTGACCACGAGCGTCATTCTGACCACGATCGTCACTCTCACCGTAATCATGCTGCATCTGGTAAAAATAATCGGAAAACTCTTTGCCCAGACCATGACTCTGATAATTCAGGTAAAGACCCTAGAAACAGCCAGGGCAAAGGATCTCACCGACCAGAACACACCAGTGGTAGAAGGAATGTCAAGGAGAACATTAGTGCTAGTGAAGTGACCTCAACTGTGTATAACACTGTCTCTGAAGGAACTCACTTTGTAGAAACAATTGAGACTCCAAAACCTGGAAAACTCCTCCCCAAAGATGTAAACAATTCCACTCCACCCAGTATCACAGAAAAGAGCCGGGTAAGCCGGCTAGCTGGTAGAAAAACAAATGAAACAGTGAGTGAGCCCCGAAAAGACTTTATGTATTCCAGAAACACAAATGAAAATATTCAGGAGGTAAGATAAGTGCTGTTCATTATTTTAATATAACCTGTGTGTCTGTCCTGTCATTGCCTCTCTATCTCTAGTTCTAAATGAGTTTAACATAAAATGGTGAAGTTACTGAAAAGGGAATCTCTGCCTTCTCAGTAAGGCACTCAGCTCAAGGTGTGCCTGCTGTGTTGTAAAAATTCCTGATACAGAGCTATGGGATAGTTCCTTAGTCAGCACAGTGCTGCCTGCTATAATTTTTTCTAATATAAAATGTAAAATATGTGTAGGAAGATATTAAGGTTATTTTGTAGAGAAAGGCCGTAAAAGTGAGTATTACTAATGAAAAATAGAAAATGAGGGGTTGAAAAAGCAGGATTTGGAATTCGTGGTTTGGGGGAAGGTGTGGCCAAAGGGGCTAAAGAATGCTAAAAAGAGCACTGCTGCCTCCTTGGCTGGATGAGTGAAAAATCTGGGCAGTGAGGTTCTGAGTTGATGTGGTTTTTCTAGAATAGACTTGCAGACTGTACATAATTCACCTTGGCTGAGAGATATCAAGAACAAGGCATTAGTTGACATACTTTAATAAGCAAAACTTAAGTACTTCATTCAAACTAGTATGTGACTACAAATTCTAGAATACTAGTGATGGTCATAGGAATAGCAACACTGGTGATGAAGTTTGCTCTGAGTAGTATTGGCTGAGAATTGTGGGAGTTCAAAATGTCTTTACAGAAGATAAGAAACAGATACTAAAGCTAATTTTTTTTTTTTTTTTTTGGTGGGGGAGGTTAGAATGCATAGAGGAGTTTCTTCAATCTAAGCTTGTCCCCCAATTAAATTGTTGAAAACATCTGCCTGCTGGTACAGGTTTGTTTTATTAACCAGCCTTGCTCTCCACAAGAGTAATCTGCATAATTTAATATTCTCTCATTGTAGAGAATTATTTTGCCAGGTATGTAGACAGAACTGAGCTAAGTTTTTGCAAGTAGGGTCATTACTGGGAAAGCGACATGTCTTGGGCTTGTTTAGGCCAAGTAGGATAGCATTAGTACTAAAGCAACATATTTCTCAATCTCTAATAAACCCCATTTTGAAATTAAAGCTCATTTCCTTAATAGGTTTATACAATGAGTTAACAGGCTTGTGAATCCATTTATCCTCAAGCTTGTTCCACTTGAGGCTTTCTCCCTAAGTGACTGGTGATGTAACTACTTCTCCCAAGAAGTAGGCAGAAGAAGTGAGATACCACCCTTGTGAGACATCGTATTAATATCTCCAGGTGGCTAGAGGCAAATTCCAAAATACTCAAAACAAAACTTAATTGTAATCTGCATTGACTTGAAAAAATAAAGAAGTAGCTTTATTCAGGAAAGGGGGTTGTGTCATCAAGCTACTATTTTGGATTCTGTAATGGGAATGCCTTTTGGTGATTTTCACTGCTTTGTTTCCTTCAGTGTTTCAATGCATCAAAGTTACTTACGTCTCATGGCATGGGCATCCAGGTGCCACTGAATGCAACAGAGTTCAACTATCTCTGTCCCGCCATCATCAATCAAATTGATGCCAGATCTTGTCTGATTCATACAACAAGTGAAAAGAAGGCTGAAATCCCTCCAAAGACCTATTCTTTACAAATAGGTAGAGTTGCCTTTTTTATGTAAAAATAATTTCCAGTAGATACATTTATTGTGTACTTTTCTGTATATTCTCATCAGCCTATTTGTTTTTCAGCATAATTTCAAATATATCATCTTAGTTATTCTCTGCCGTAAATGTGAAGAAAGCAAGCAAGGATCTTAGAAAATAAAACTTAGATTATGATTTGTCTGAGGTCATCCTATAGGAGGTGTCAGAATCATCTGAAATTTGGGTTTTTTATATCATGTCACCCTGTTTGCGAAGGGGGTCAGAGTTTGTCTCTGCTTAGGAGACTACTTGTATGTTCTTATTGATAAGTGAAACTAGGCTAAGCTGTGCCATGGTGTAGGGTCACATTGCTCAAAAGCTATAATGAGAAATAATTGGTTTGTTTACTGAGGAAATTACTGAATTCCTGGTTTCCTCCTTTTTCTCCTCCTTTCTTTCATTTCTCTTTCTTTTTTTGTTCTAACTTTTCTCTCTTCTCTTTGATAATTTAGCTGTTATGGGAATCTGAAAGCTCAGTTCTGAAGTGAACTAGAGTTCATTCTTGGTAACCCTTTTTTTTCCTCTTTCACCCCCATCTGAAGAATTTCCCACAAGGGCTTACCTGGACAGTTCCTAAGCACCATTAGGTTGTTAAATTGACCGACAACAAGTTTCTTGGTTATTATTTTATTGCCCCAGTCCTATTTGCGCTGAATTTGTGTTTACTTAGTTTCTCTGCCTTTACATGTTGCTTTGTGCTACTTTACAAAAGTCTCTCTTTGAAGTTTATTTAACTATATGATTTTCCTTTGTTTTGTTTGACAGCCTGGGTTGGTGGCTTTATAGCCATTTCCATCATTAGTTTCCTGTCTTTGCTGGGAGTTATCTTAGTGCCTCTCATGAACCGAGTGTTTTTCAAATTTCTCCTAAGTTTCCTTGTGGCATTAGCTGTTGGGACTTTGAGCGGCGATGCTTTTTTACACCTTCTTCCACATGTAAGTAACAGTACTTTATCCTATTAGTGTTTTCTTAGTCAACGTTGAAAAAATATTTTTTATTTATATTAGAATTCTTTGTTGATTTGTATGAAAAGTTAGAAATTTGGTTTAGAGAAGTTGATTTTAAAATATATTTCATAAGTTGCAGTGAGCTATGTGCCACTGCACTCCAGCCTAGATGACAGAGTGAGACTCCATCTCAAAAAAAAAAATTTGTTTTTTTTTTTAAATGAATGCCACATTCCTCACTGTATGTTGTTAGGAGGAAAATATATGTATATTTGGTAACTGAAAGCTGCATTTTTGTCGTAGATCTTAATACATGTTCGTGTATTTTGCTTTTCTTTTTAAGGGAGTTTAGTAAATATGGACTAATTTAACTTTTTGGAACCCTTAATAAAAGGAGACAAATTCTGCTCAGCTATTAGTACTATGACAAACTGCAAGTGTGAATTATTTGCTTACCTGTTAGTATAATTGCCACAGAAATAAAATATGTGACTCTTTATGTATCCAAGAAACTTAAAGAAGTTTTCTTCAGAGTTGAATTTATGTGTGTATTTAGAGATTTACACTTCATGACACACAAAACAAGTTTGGTAAAGTGAATTTTCTTTTCCATTAAGTACTGGGATGGATGCTCAGGCAGAAAACATTTGGCTCTCATTTTTTAAATTTCTTTTAAAGGTTTTCAGGTAAGTTAGAAAAGGAAATCACTCCATTCCTAGAGCACTACAAATCTCATGTTCATTCAGTAGTGAAGGAACACTATTTTGTTGTAACAAGCTCCCTGACCACCAGACAGCTGATATTCAGGAATACCTGCAGCACAAAGTGGCATGTACACTTGCTGTACTTTGTGGACGACCCACCCCTCCACCCCCTGAGTCTCACCTGTGTTAGTGTGCTGCATACCAGTTCCCTAACATGCAGTAGCAGTAGTTACTTCTGCACTCAGTGTTTCAGTGTGTCACAGCCTCTGCAAGCTGCTGGGGCTGTGCACCTGGATCTCCGGTATCTGCCAGGGCTCATCACTATAGACTAGGCTTTTTACAAGACTTGTCGGTATCTGCTTTGATAACCTTGAAAAAAAAATTAAAAAATTAAAAAAAAAAAAAAAGACTGGTCGGATGACATTGGTATGGGCTTTTCAGTTGGGAATATTAATATAAGCAGTAAATATTGTATGCCCATTAAGTCTAACAATTCCATGTTATTCGTGACCATGGTAATGTGTCAAACATTGAAAATACTACCTATATATTATGAGGACCACTGGGGAATGTATCTGTCTTTACACTGAACAGACCCACTCTATTAAATGCCATAGTACATTATATACATTAAGTTCTAGATAGCTAGCTGCTGATTGGTCATTTTGTTTTTAACGTCCTGAACGTTCCTCAACTCTGAAGTACCTGAATAACTTCCTAATTCTGAATGATTTCACGTTTGACCTTAATGTCTTAGCCAACTTTTCTGATATGTGTGAAACTAATGAATTTATAAATTACAAATCATTTTGCCTTTAGTCTCATGCAAGTCACCACCATAGTCACAGCCATGAAGGACCAGCAATGGAAATGAAAAGAGGACCACTTTTCAGTCATCTCTCTTCTCAAAACATAGAAGAAAGTACCTATTTTGATTCCACGTGGAAAGGTCTGACCGCTCTAGGAGGCTTGTATTTCATGTTTCTTGTTGAACATGTACTCACATTAATCAAACAATTTAAAGATAAGAAGAAAAAGGTAAGAAAAAGTATACTAAGAATTTAGTGTGTACCAGATATTTATTTATACTAGTACTCTAACTAGTTTGTTAGAATAACATGTCCAGATTGTATGATCTTTATTTTAAGTTGTCCAGCTAATTTCTTTCGATTTTTTTTTTTTTAGTAGAGACGGGGTCTCACTCTTGCTCAGGCTGGTCTCAAACTCCTACACTCCAGCGATCCTCCCACTTCGGCCTCCCAGAGTGTTAGGATTATAGGCATGAGCCACTACGCCCGGCCAGCATTTTTGTATCTTAATAACCCTGGAGATTTCTATCTTCAGTATTCTCTTAAAACTCATGAAAGGATAAGAAAGGCAAGGATAAACATCTATATAAATGACCAAATAAGGTACAAGCAGGGCCCTGAAGACCAGAAGTATCATGGATACACTGTTAATATTTATTGGTGGTTGGCCGGACGAGGTGGCTCACGCCTGTAATCCTAGCACTTTGGCAGGCTGAGACGGGCGGATCGCTCAAGGTCAGGAGTTCGAAACCAGCCTGAGCAAGAGCAAGACCCTATCTCTACTAAAAATAGAAAGAAATTAATTGGACAACTAAAAATATATAGAAAACATTAGCTGGGCATGGTGGTGCATGCCTGTAGTCCCAGCTACTTGGGAGGCTGAGGCAAAAGGATTGCTTGAGCCCAGGAGTCTGAGGTTGCTGTGAGCTAGGCTGATACCACGGCACTCTAGCCGGAGCTACAGAGTGAGACTCTGTCTCGAAAAACAAAAAAAGTATTGGTAGTTATGATTATTGTGATTAATTTTAAATTATTCAGCCAGTAGCTGAATGTTCCATTTTGTTTCAAAGGGTATGTGACGTTCACAAGCTTTCCTTTGCAAATTGGATCAGAACAGAGTATGAAGTCAAACAGTAGGCTCTTTATTTCTGGTAAAAAAAAAAATACGTGAGTCTACTACTTCTTATCTGATGTGATTAGACAAGTCAGTCAAAAGACTGTCAGGAGACTTTTTAAAATGGTATATCCTAGCACTCTGGGAGGCCGAGGCGGACGGATTGCTCAAGGTCAGGAGTTTGAAACCAGCCTGAGCAAGAGTGAGACCCCGTCTCTACTATAAATCAAGAGAAATTAATTGGCCAACTAAAAATATATAGAAAAAATTAGCCGGGCATGGTGGCACATGCCTGTAGTCCCAGCTACTTGGGAGGCTGAGGCAGTAGGATCACTTGAGCCCAGGAATTTGAGGTTGCTGTGAGCTAGGCTGATGCCACGGCACTCACTCTAGCCTGGGCAACAAAGTGAGACTCTGTCTCAAAAAAAAAAAAATGGTATATGCATGTCTTACATTTTAATTAACCTTAAAATGTCTGTACACTCATATTCTGCCTATTTGATTTTCTTTGAGTTGTGGTTCTGTATTCTGTACCATCTTCTGTTTTTCTTTTCTTTTTTAACAGCCATGCTGCTTCATCTA
>CAUYRT010041291.1:0-19427 GCA_963574885.1 Lepilemur ruficaudatus
CTCTGATTGCTGTATACCTCAGTGAGATCCCTGGATACATACTGCTAACACCTTTTTATACTCAATTACATGCCATGGTCAACAAGCAATACGCTAGAAAGAGAGAGAGATTCGTTGATTTACTAACTTACTGACTCTGAAGAAATTTATAGGATAGTGAGAGAAATTGAGATCACATATACTGCTCTGTAATGTTTGCTAATAATGGCTTCCTGAGTTGCCTTTTTTTTTTTTTTTTTTTTTGAGACAGAGTCTCACTCTGCCCTGGCTAGAGTGCCCTGGCGTCAGCCTAGCTCACAGCAACCTCAAACTCCTGGGCTCAAGCGATCCCGAGTAGCTGGGACTACAGGCATGCGCCACCATGCCCGGCTAATTTTTTCTATATGTTTTTAGTTAGCCAATTAATTTCTTTCTATTTTTGGTAGAGACGGGGCCTCGCTCTTGCTCAGGCTGGTCTTGAACTCCTGAGTTCAAATGATCCACCCGCCTCGGCCTCCCAGAGTTCTAGGATTACAGGCGTGAGCTACCGCGCCCGGCCCTGAGTTGCCTTGATTATAGCAAAGTCACTTCCAAAGCATGTTAATATCAATCGTGTGTAAAGCACTGCAGGACATACTAGGAATACAACTAGTAGATCAAATCACTGTCAAGAAGTAACCTATCTGGCGGTGAAGAAACATTATAAAGAATCAGTCCAAATGAGTGTTCATAGACACATCTCAGGTTACCTGAAATCACAGGAACTTGTATTCCTGTGGTAGAGACTACTAGTTGTCTATCTCAGCATCTATTCTCCCCTCCTTTCTTAGTAATAGAACCCCCAGTTTTTAACTGAGCACATGGTTACATTTCTCAGCCTCTCTTTCAACTAGATGTGGCCAAGCAACTGAGTTTGGTCCAATAAAATATAATCGAAGTATTGCATGGTAGCTTCCCAGAAACCCCCTGAAAAAAGAACTAGTGCATGGTATTTGCCTCTTTTTAATCCCTTCCTCCATTCAGCTGCCTGAATTTTGGATGTGTTGACTGGAGCTCTAGCACCATATTAGACCACAGGAAGAGGGGGACAGTACAGGAAAATGAAGTACTGAGCTTAAAGGAGACATTATTATTTAGAGCAATCACACCAGTCTTGGATTACCTGCCTTTACCTCCTGACTTCATTTACACAAGAGAGGCAATTATTTATTGTTTAAGCCACTTCTAATTTTATCGTACCAATTACACTCTTAAATCATCTTGTGTATTTGTTTACTTCTTATTGTCTGACTTCCCACTAGTACACAAGCTTCAAATTGGTAGGGATTTTGTCTCGTTTATCATTGTTTCCAAAATGCCCATCACACTTCAGCAGAAACTTTATAGCCAGAAAAAAAAATGCCCATCACGTAAGTATGTAGTCAACAAATGTTTGGTTAATGAGCGAAATAACAAGCGAACAGAAGAAATTAACTGTTTTATACAGTGTCTGTTCAGGACAACATCTTTTGATATCTAAATCAAAGAAGGATTTAATGCAGGGAATTGATAACAAAGTGCTGGGGTGCTTAAAGAGGATAAGACAGACACAACAGAGTTGTAGTAGCAAACAGCAGAACGGAGTTATTACCCAAATATCAGGAAGCTAGTACTTCCTCTGCATTAGAGCCCATGAGACAACATTCAATTCTGAGCTGCTGAGGGTGGTGCCCCTGCTGCTGTCAGACCTATACCATTGCTTTGAGCAGGAACTGAGGAGCTAGTACTCTATAACTATTGAAAATACCACAAGTGCCCACAACTATCTGCAATTGCTCCCTGAGCCTCAGTTTCCTTGTTGATAATAAAACCATCTTGCAAGATGCTGTAGTAAGTGAGATTTTGCTGGTAACTTATCTTGTACACTGTAGAAGGATTACAGGCTTTGGAGTTAAATAAATATAGGTATGAATACCTACTCTGCCACTTAATAGCTGTAGGGTCTTGGGAAAGTGGAGTCTTTATCTATCTAAGCATATGTAAACAAAATGTTAAAAAGCATCCTTATAGACAATAAAAGTATTTCAGAAAGACATGTGCACTAAACAGATGAAAACTATAACCTAATTCTTCAAAGTGGAATAAAATAAATTAAGAAAATTATATAAGATATGAAAGAACAATATCAATTAGTATTAGAAAAATGCTTAAATTATATGATAGAACTCAGAAGAAATCAAAAGAAGAATTAGTATTAAAATAGAGGTTGAACTAGAAGGAACTCAAGAATAAAAAAACAAAACAGTAATGCCGTAACAAAGGAAGATCAGTTTTTTATTCAAAAAGGAATAAAGAAACAAAAAGAATGTTTTAAAGTGACAAATAGAGAAAATAGGCAAAGAAAGTCTAACATATGAATAATGGGAGTCTGTAAAGAATCTAGACTTTCATTTTAAATCATCACCTTCTTTCCCAACAACATATACAGATATTCTCTGAAATCACTCATAGAAAATAAATAGAAATAAAAAGAAAAGAATTTAAAGAATAATTTAAAACTTTATATTTAAAAAAACATACACAGATGTGAGAATTACTTTTTGTTTGTTTTCAAATAGCCCTACTATTTTTAAAGGAACCATCATTTTCCTAAAGTTTTCATTTCAAAACCTTCACTTGTTGTATAGTCTTTAATATTTTATAGCCTGAAAAATATAAGGGGTAAGGGTGGCAAATACCCTTCTTTCTCCTGATCTATAATCTGTTCAGTTTCAAATTCAGTCCTTCCAAGAGAAAAGGCTGCTAACTCTTGATAAAATGTGATTAGCCATTTGCAAAGGCAAAATAAAAGACATTTATTTATTTATTTTTGAGACAGAGTCTCACTCTGTTGCCCAGGCTAGAGTGAGTGCCATGGCGTCAGCCTAGCTCACAGCAACCTCAAACTACTGGGCTCAACCAATCCTTCTGCCTCAGCCTCCTGAGTAGCTGGGACCACAGGCATGCACCACCATGCCTGGCTAATTTTTTCTATATATTGTAGTTGGCCAATTAATTTCTTTCTATTTTTTTTTTTAGTAGAGACAGGGTCTCACTCTTGCTCAGACTGGTCTTGAACTCCTGAACTTGAGCCATCCTCCTGCCTCGGCCTCCCAGAGTGCTAGGATTACAGGTGTGAGCCACCGCGCCAGACATTTATTTTGAAAGACAACCCCCTGAACATCCAAAGTCTCTTGTGCAGCAGTATTTTTTTGGTGAGTCATGGTGAATCAAGAAAAAAATAAATTTAAAACACATAGATGATATTTCCCTGTGGGGCATGGAGAACATGTGTGTTAGGATAAACCTGAACCATTATTATTATTTTTAATCAAACTCCAAGCCTTGGGGAAGAATTTGAAATGTTCAGCAAATTGAAAAGGTGGCTCAGGCTCCTCCTCCTTCCTTTGATGCCCTCTCTCTGGAGCAAGGCTGTGCTCCTCGTTGGCTGTTAGGTGGGGCTGTCCTCTACTGCCTGCTTCTAAGGGATCCGATCTGAGAAAAGATCAATGAAGAGAGATGGAGATCCAGGAGGGAAAACCCACATAGTACAGCAAAGTGTATAACCCAGTCTTCAAAAATGTTGTTTTCTCCCTTTAAACATGGTGTAGTTGTTTACAAAGACTGACCCTCTGCCAATGACACAAGAGGTGGTGAAATGAAATCTATGGGTAAAGGCTCCATGGTGCCTCATCCCCAAGTATAAGAGGAAGATGCAGGATCAAAGGTTTTTCACAGGAATAATTAAGTGTCTGCAAGGCGATAGGTAAAGGCTTTGGAGTCAGACAAATGCAGATTTGCATCCTAGCCCCCTGCTTAATAACAGGTTAGCTTCAGCAAGTAACTCAGTCTCTTAGTGCATCAGTTTCCTCAACTGTAAAAAGGCGGATAATCTTTAGTTCTATCAACCTATCTAAAATTGAGACCCCTTACTCACTTTTCAAGTAATGTGATAGTCCTTAACACTGTTCACTGAGTATTTCCAGCTGTCTGCTGTCTAGGCACATGATAGGATTGCACTTGACAGCCCCCTTTGAAGTTAGGTACAGCCGTGTGGCAGCTCTAGCCAATGAATTGTGAGCAGAAGTGACAGGTGTCATTGTTTTTTTAGATGGAAGGTTTATACTTATTTATGTTATTACAAAGTTTTGGCAGTAGATTTACAACAAGATTCCCAGGTGAAAAAGGGCATAAGCAACAACTACAACTGTCAGGATTGACAAGTGGAGATGGAAGATATCTGATAAGAGAGATTTTACCCTGCTTGGTATCGAAGACACCAGTAAGACTGTGGGTCCTTCCTGTTGCCTTGTACGTAATGTCCAACACAGGGCTGGGTTAGAAAAGAAATATGGGACCTCTGAATGCAGAGCTATTAGTTGTACCCTGTCCTCGACATGTGTCATTTTCTATTGGAATTTAATTGCCATTGTGAGACCCTCCAGAGCTCTCTTTTCCTCTGGCCCAGTGACCAACAATATTCAAAATGGTGGTTGCTCCATCATCCTGGGTACCTGAGGGACCACGATGGACAGTCTCCTGCCAACCTGTGAGGAACTTGTAATATGAGAAGGAAGTAAAACCTTGTTGTTTTAAGGTGCTGATATTTTGGAGTTGTTTGCTATTTTAGAATAACCTAAGCTATCCCAAATGACAGCAATGGTAAGCCAAGAAATGCAGTTACCTAAAGAGGATTTGAAAAGTCCTCGAAAACCTTTATTTTATATAACACCTTATTAATTCATCCCACCAGCATTTACCAGGCAATGGGTATGGGCCAGGCACCGTGCTGGCCCTGCGGGGGAACACACTGGAGCACAGTCCTGAACCTTCCTGTCTAGTATACAAGGCCCCATCTTTAGACACTCACTCTCCTCAACCATACTTTCAACCGATGCATCTGGTAGAACTGGTTTTATTAGTTTTTAGTCTATGAGTTGTTTCTGGAAAATGGATGAAGGCAGGAAGTGCAGGTCTAAGAAACTAAAACTGATCTGCTTACACATCCCTCTCCTCACAATCACATGATGTTTTTTCTGTCTTCACGTCTCTGCTTCAGCTGAACTCTCTGCATCTTCAAATTCCATGTCTTCCATGAAGCCCTTTCTGTTGAATCCCTCTTTCTTCTAAAAATCCTGTAATTCTATCACTCATTGGATACATCCTGCCTTTAGTAACATAGTAGAGAAAGCACAGATTTTGGAGCCAGACAGTCCTGGGTTTAAGGCCTAGTTTTGCCCCTTCCTGAGAAGGTTAAAGACCTTGCTTTGGTTGAACATTAACTATGAATTGGACACTGTAAGTCACATACATAAATTTAATTGTCACACTGGCCCTTCAAGATTGATTATATAGCTGGGCACAGTGGCTTGTGCCTGTGATCCTAGCTACTCCAGAGGCTGAGGCAAGAGGTTTGCTTGAGCCCAGGAGTTCAAGGCTGCAGGGAGCTATGATCACGCCACTGCAGTCCAGCCTGGGGAACAGAGGGAGACCCCATCTCTAAAAAAAAAACGGTCGTATATGTACTCCTTTACAGAGAAAGCTGAGCTTAGAGAGAGATTCACACTCATATCTATTTGAATATTTCAACTCTTTTATATGAAGAATGTTTCACTGTGTGGTCTATTTTATTTGCTTGCTCTCTCCTTTTAATATTTACAAATGTTTGTGTTTGTATTCTAATCATTTCCTTTATATAACATCTTTAATCTCCTGTATTTGGGGGAGGAGTGATTATTGTCTATTATTTTCCTCTTATGAACAACATAGACATTACTTAGTAACTTCTCTCTCCTCCCTTTCTTTTCCTCCAGAGTGAGATTTGAAGCAATATTCTTTTACTCTCAGGTAATAACTATGAAGCAGTCAGGGAGCTTTTCTGCTTTAAAAATGCTCTCCGCATTCTCCTTCCTCTGTTTTGAGTTATACTGCACATTCATTTTAAGGGCACATAGCCGTTACAAACTATACTCTCTCCTTAATAAATAATCATCATTTATTCTTAGTACTACAAGTAAATACATTATTTAGTGCTTACCACCTGCTACGTCAGTGTCTCAGAGGTCATTTTGGTTATCTGAAGCACATTCCCTAGAAGATGCCTCAGAAAGGTCTCATGGAAATATTACCCGTGTTCTTCCATGTTGATGACATTTTGACTGTGGCCTTTACATCTGAAAATCAGTTCAGCTGGATGTAAAATCCTTAGCTCACATTTTCTTTCTTTGGGTATCTTAGATGTTACTATTGTCTTCTCACATAAAGCACTGCTGTCAAAAAGTCTAAAGACATTCTAATTTTCTTTCCCTTATAAATGAATTTGCCTTTTAGCCTAGATGCCCAGATATTTTTTTTTCTATAAAAGATATGAATTTTACTGGAATATGCCTCAGTGTTGATCTTCTGTGTTGAATTCCCAAAGTATGAGATGTGCCCTTTCTATACAGTCTTGTTTTTTCCCCAGGCAATTTTTAATTATAGGGTTTTTTTTTTTTTTTGTATTATTCTCCTCCCTTGCTTTACTTTATTTTTTATTACTTTTTTTTTTTTTTTGAGATAGAATCTTGCTCTGTCACCCTGGGTAGAGTGCAGTGATGTCATCATAGCTCACTGCAACCTCAAACTCCTGGACTCAAGCGATCCTCCTGCCTCAGCCTCCCAAGTAGCTGGGCCTACAGGCGCATACCACCATGCCCAGCTAATTTTCCTATTTTTAGTAGAGACAGGGACTTGCTCTTGTTCAGGCTGGTCTCAAACTCCTAAGCTCAAGTGATCCTCCCACCTTGGCCTCCCAGAGTGCTAAGATTACAGGTGAGCCACCTCACCCAGCCCCCGTATAATGCTTTAAGGGAATAAAAAGTGAAAAGAAGGAGAAAATTTACATCCCAGAATGAATAAAGAGAAATCAAAGAATTTAAGAGAAAGTTACAAATATGGAAAATAGGCTGGCAGCCACAGAGCAGTGATCATTGGACTGTAAGATCCACGAGAACAGGGAGTTTGTCTGTTTTGTTCACTGTTCCAGCCCTAGTACCTAGAATAGTGGCCAGCACATAGTAGGTGTTCAGTATATATTTATTGAGTAAACACATGGGAGGGATCTTCAGCATTTAACGAGAGATTTGCCATGGTGACCTTAAGGTCACTGCAGCCCGAGTTTGTGTGTCTTCATCTGCATGGTCAACCTTTTAAGTCCAAATGTGTCTTTATAGCTGTCTCAGAAGTACGTTGGGAACTCTGGGAGAGGACAACAGAAACACAGTGGGAAATCAGCAATCCTGACCTATCAGAAGCTCAGCCTCCCCGACAGTATGCATTTTCAACAAAACGTATAAAAATACCTTTGCCCTGTCACTGGTTCCTTTCTTAATGCACTCTAGCTGGGAAGTCATTCTACCTTTAAGAGGCACTCAAAGAGCCTAAGAGAATTTTCTAAAATCTGTGTGTCAAATTGGGTTGTAAATGAACATGTTCTTTCAACCCAGTGTTCTAACAGGAGGAAAAATCCAGATGTCCATTTTAACCCACACGTCACAACAGCTAGCACATTACATAAGATTCCCAGCAGCCTCCAGCACACTAAAGACAAAACATGAAGGAAAAACCTGAGGTCAAAGTCACGAAATGCAGACACACAGACATTATGTGAGGTATTTATTTTGCAACCATTAGGCTCAGCTGCAGTACCAGGTTAGCAAAGATAATTAATCCCAACCAAAGTTTCTACTGTTTGGCTACTTTAGGATGGCTAGCATTTGGACAGAGGAGATCACCTAAGGGAATTTGTATAGAATTCAGAGAAAGGACATCAGAAGTTAGGATGGGTCTATTTCAGGTAGAAGGTAGTCAGGCGCCTACAGTGGAGTATGTCTTATGACTGGGAGGTAGTGGGAGGGCACTGAGCATGCCCAACCCATTCCCTAGCATTTCACTCCACATCAGTGGATGGTCACAATGATGATCCAAGAGTGAAAAAGAAGAGCTGAAGACACGTGTGCTGACCAACATTTAATTTTTGTCTGTCAAATAGGTGATTAGGCTTCAGTGTGGTACCATCCAGACACTGGGAGTCTGTGTCACTCCATCAATTCTCCTGCTGGCTCTGGTCATTCTGCGCTCCTGCAGTGGATGCCATGTCCAAAAGAACTATACTCCAGAAAACATAACAGAGAACTGAAAAACAAAAAGAGAAACCATCATGATAAAGATCCCCCCAACAGAAGGGAGCTACGTTGTAGAACAGGGTATTTAATTATGTTTAGAGGTGTAACTTCAACACCAGAGCAGTCTGCTGTCACCATTTCCCAAAATCTTGAGCACTGAGTCTGATTTCTGTGCTCAAAGTGGAGATTACTGTTGGAGGAAAGATGACATTTTAAAAAGTTTTCCTCTATCTCCTTGGAAACCCAGTGACTGTCTCTGAACCAGATCCCAAAGCTACCTTCACCCATTCTTCTCTCTCTGTCTTCTCTGTGAAGTCCTGTGTTAGGTGCTAAAGAGGAAAGACAGAGTGGATATGGAGGGACTTAAAAAAGATTTGGGAGCTGGAAAGCTATTTGTGGTAGCTGAAACATAAGGTTATATAGGGAACAATAGCAGGAGATGAGGCAGGACACATAGGGGCAAATCATGGCAGTACAAGGAGTTTGGATTTTGTCCTTTAGACAACAGGAGGCCAAAAAAAAGGTTTTTAAGTAGGGGAATGACAAAGTCAAAGTCATGGTCAGATTTATAAATTTTCAAAGACTCCTGTGATTGCATATAGGATAGATTGGAAGGAGGAAAAGAAAAGGTTATTACCACAGTTCAAATGTGAAATGACTGGGTCCTAAACACTGGGTATGGCATTGATAGGATGGAGTTGAGGAATATTTCCGACGTAGAAGAGTTAAGTCTTGCTGACCAATAAGATATGGAAGGCAGAAGGGGAGAATCTACGTTGATGCTGAGGTTTCTAGCTGGGGTGACTGCGTGGATTTCTTAATCCAACAGATGTTTATTGAGGACTCATGTGCCAGGCACTGGGTATAATGATGAACAAGACAGACATGGTCCCAACTCTCAAGAAACTTACAGTCTACCAGGGGAAACAACAGGGCAAACAATACATAAAATGTTATTTATTTAATTACAACCCTAGGTTACTGTGAGAAGATATAATAAAGCATCTAACCTAGTGTGCAGTCAGGGGCAGTGTGGATGGTGCTGCCATTCACTGAGACAGGAAAACATAAAGGGATTTGGTTGTGGGAGAGGATGAGTTTAGTTTTGGATATAATGAATTTGAGGCAACACCTCGTTGAGGATTTGCAAGAGATGGGAACTTGGAACGAGGAGCCAGAGATGGGGTTAAATATAGGGTAGACTAAGGAACATGGTGGAGAAGGGCTCCTCAGGCATGGCCTTCCACTCAAGAGAATGAGCCAGGCTTCCTTGGAACCCACATGAGGGGCGGTACCACATTCAGATATCAACGTTTCACCACACCATGGAGGTGAGGGTGAGTCAAGGGCTATCTGCCTAGGTCTACTGGCTCAAGAAAAGGGAGACACTGCCAAAAAAGTTCTGTAAAATGTGGCTGGAGAAGGATGGAAGTCATGATTTGCTGGAGTGAAAGAACCTAAAGCCTAATCAGCCTTCTAGTAAACATCAGCGTGGGTTTCTGAAATGCTATTATAAAGGTAGGGACAAATGAGCCCACAGGGCCAGCACTAAAAATTTTATTTTCATTAATATATACTCTGTTTTACTCTTGTCTTTCCAGCTATCTGTTCCAAATTAATGTCAAAACTAGGGAAGACTCTCAAGACAGAAAATTCCCTTCTTTTGCTGCCAACTTCTAATGGGTGGCCTGTGGCCTATAGGAAAGAGGTTGGGAATTCCTGGCACTTAGGCCAGAAGGTGGAAAGTAAGATGATACTGCCCTTTTTGCCAAACTGGGTCCATAATAGTACGGTCAGCCAGCACTTCCTCACCTCTCCAAGATAGCCTTTACTTCTTCTCAGCGTAAGACCTGACTCCTGGCCACTTTTAGCTCCCTACCTTAGGTGGCCGCACTATGACATGGGCATTCCCTGCTCTTTTCCTTGCCCCAGCCCTACACCCAAGCCTGGCCAGTGCTACCACTGCCTGATCTGGGGTTTTCCAATCAGAAGTTCCCATAGACATGATTCTGTCTTTAATTTAAAAGGGCCGTCTAGTCTGTGTGATGCATAAAACATAAAACTGAGATATAGAATCTTGGCGGGTAAGCACCTATCTCAATTGTTCACCCCAGTAGCCTCAGCACCTAGCAAGGGTAGAACTTCAGTGAATGAGCAAGACTCCCCAAGTAACTTGGCAAATAAAGCCAGGAAAGTTTGAATGCTATGTGATATGCATATCCACTGTCACTTGTTCAGAATCAAGCTTTTTCTGAGTGTCTGCTGGGTCTGGGGCTACACTGGTAAATAACGCTCTGCCCTCAAGGAACTCCCAGGCTAAAAGTTACAGTAAATAAGAAAATTGTCATAAGAGAATATACAAAGAGCTGTAGAAGAACACAGAGAAAAAAGTAAGTAATATTACCTGAAAAGTCAAGAAAAACTTCACCAAGGAGCAGGTGTCTGAGTGGGTCCTGAAAAATAAATAGGAAAACGCCAAGTAGAAAAGCAAGGAAGAGCATTCTAGAACTTAAAAAAAAAGGCCGGGCACGGTGGCTCATGCCTGTAATCCCAGCACTCTGGGAGGCCGAGGCCGGCGGATTGCTCAAGGTCAGGAGTTCAAAACCAGCCTGGAGCAAGAGCGAGACCTCGTCTCTACTATAAATAGAAAGAAATGAATTGGCCAACTAAAAATATATAAAAAAAATTAGCCGGGCATGGTGGCGCATGCCTGTAGTCCCAGCTACTCGGGAGGATGAGGCAGAAGGATCACTTGAGCCCAGGAGTTTGAGGTTGCTGTGAGCTAGGCTGACGCCACAGCACTCACTCTAGCCCGGGCAGCAGAGTGAGACTCTGTCTCAAAAAAAAAAAAAAAAAAAAATTTTTTTTCAAATATTTTAAAGTAATATTTCCAGTAATTAGTGGTAGTGCTGGTACTATTAATATTGGATTATTGTGGCAAATAGTGGATAAAACAAGTACTTATTTGATATTCTAATTACATCATTATTGGTATCATTGAGAAGATCCTCAGTATGGGAGAAAGGAGATACAGATAGAAGATAAAAGAATTTAGTAAAAAAATTATAATACTAAATTTGAAATATCAGAATGAACGCACAATTTATCTTTTTTATTTATTAATTTTTTTTCTTAGAGACAGGGTTTCACTCTATCACCCAGGCTACAGTGCAGTGGTGCAATCACAGCTCACTGTAACCTCAAACTCCTAAGCTTAAATGATTCTCCTGCCTCAGGCTCCCGAGTAGCTGAGACTACGGGTGTGCGCCACCACACCTGGTTAATTTTTAAATTTTTTGTAGAGACGGGGTCTCACTATGTTGCCCAGGCTAGTCTCCAACTCCCATCTTTAAGCTGTCTGCCCACCTCAGCCTCCCAAAGTGCTGGGATTACAGGTGTGAGCCACTGTGCTTGGCCTCACAATGTATATTCTTTACAGAGCAAATAAACAAATAAGAAAACAAAAACAAACATATTTCCTGGCTCTGAACACTGAAAAGGTATGAAAACAATGACCAAACCAGTTGCAATGAGCATCACTAGAATCCAGAATCTGATCTTGAAATACTATTTCCCCACTGAAAGGAACCAGGACTACTTAGAGAAATGGCTCAGTCTGCATCTGTGACAGGAAATGTTCAAAATGAGCCTGGAAGATTTTGTCATAACAGATAGCAAGGTGACTACTAGGGGCTCGTAGGGTCATATCAGCAGGGCTCAAAAGCCAACTTGAAGAGGCTTCCAATGGCCAAAGATGGGACAATTTGAGCATGAATCAGGATAATACTGGCAATGAACTGAAACTAATGGGTCATTGCTGAAGAGTGCTGATGAACCAACTATAACTTTGAAAGCAGGTAAAAGAAAAGAATCATTTCTCTTGCCTTTCTTATAATACCTATCCCACTAGATAACCAAACCAAATAGTAGATGGAGTTTTTTTATTAAAGAAGTATTCTACGCCGGGAGCGGTGGCTCATGCCTATAATCCTAGCACTCTGGGAGGCCGCGGCGGAAGGATCTTTTGAGCTCAGGAGTTCGAGACCAGCCTGAGCAACAGCAAGACCTCGTCTCTACCAAAAATAGAAAAAAATTAGCCAGGCGTGGTGGCGGATGCTTATAGTCCCGGCTACTTGGGAGGCTGAGGCAAGAGGATTGCTTGAGCCCAGGAGTTTGAGGTTGCTGTGAACTAGGCTGACACCACGGCACTGTAGCCTGGGCAACAGAGTGAGACTCTTGTCTCAGAGGAAAAAAAAAAAAAAGTATTCTGGTTAATAAACAAAGAAAGATAGAATTGAAATATCAACATTTTGAAACCCCTAATGAATTAACAGATTTAGGCATTGCTTGTTAATGGCCACTAACATCAAAAAGAGAGAGATAATTAGACATCATGAGTTTTGGGGACTGAAGAATTTAACAGCACATATCAGGTAGTCTTGCCAAAACAAACATGAATCTTTGATCGAGCCTTTAGATGAACTACCAATTCACAGAAAACAGGGAACAGAGCAACATGTTAAATGACGTCATGGAGATATAATCAGCAAGTGAGAAACTAAAAGATAACTGATTATTTGACAAAGAAAGGGCAAGGTGAAAGAAAGAGGGGGAAATGGAGTAGGAATCTATGGATTTTAAGACACTTAAAATCTGTATCAACCAATTATAATAAGTGGATCTTATTTGGATCTGATTCAAATAAACTGGAAAAAAAAGTTACGATATTTGTGAAGTAATCTGAAAGGGAACAAAAAAGAAAAGTGAGAAGGAAACAGCCCAGGAACTGAAAATGGATTCTCTGGGCAGGGATATTTCAGACATGATGTCGACACAAATAGGGGCCTGGTAGAAAAAGTGTCAGCTATGGTGTGAAATCGTGTGGTTTGGGTGCTATGTTACAGGGGATTATAGCACTGAGTTACAGCTGACTTCAAAATAAAACAATTGATGTGTTTAAGCCTCATAAAAAGGTTTGTACCTTTGGCTTATGAAATGAATACTCTCAACATGAGCAAGCAAAAGGATAATTGCATACAAACCCTGAGTATCAAATCAGGAGGGTTTCAATTACACAGGACTCTTCAGAAACCCTTTGTTCATCTCTTATTAAAGCTCCTATCACACTGCAGTATAATTATCTGCTGGCCACCCTCCACTGGACAGAATCACTTGTCACCGCCCCTGGGAAGGTAGCCCCAGTCTGGATGTGGTCCTTCAGAGATACTCCATCCCTCAGCCAAAGCAGGGCTCCCCAGATACAGTTTCCAGGCTTTACCAGGGTCAGAGGAGAAATGGCACTGGCCCTCAGCTGATAAGTTAATGAAGAAGGAAGGAAGCCAGATATTCTTTATACTATTTCAATAACTGATGCAGGGGTGGCTTCCTGATTATAAGCACAGTCATGCGCCACATAAGGATGTTTCTGGCAGTGATGAACCACATATATGACAGTGGATCCATAGGATCATATTGTATTTTTACTGTACCTTTTCTATGTTTAGATATGTTTAGATACACAAATACTTACCATTGTGTTACAACTGCCCACAGTATTTAGTACAGTAACATGCCGTGCAGGCTTGCAGCCTAGGAGCAACAGGCTACCATATAGCCTAGGTGTGTAGTGGGCTATACCATCTAGGTTTGTGTAAGTACACTCTATGTTACACAATGATGTCATCACCTAATGACACATTTCTCAGAATGTATCCCTCATCGTTAAATGACACATGACTGTAATTGGAAGCTCCCCTATGATCCTGAGGTTCCAGAGAGAGAAGGGGTTAATGTTCTCCCAGGAACACACGTTCCAGTCTAAGCCTTCCAATGCACAGATTTACATGGGGAAGGTTACTAGTGAGATTAGAAACCATTCTTTTTCAGTGAAAGCTGGGAGTCCAGAGAAACAGTAGAAGGCACAGCCAGCTCATAAATCTATTGTGCCCAGGGCTCTAGACAGCTTCTGTATGGGCAAAGCAATTGATGCTTCTGCCAGGGAGGCTGCAAAGAAGCTGTTCATCACTATCTCATTTGGAGACCTGACACCCAAATGGAGGTGCTAACACCCAAGTTTACAGACCTGAGCAAAGCCCAGAGGTGTGAAATCTGTGTAAACCAGGAAGTGAGGTTCCCAGGGCCCCAAGGGACAGGCTCTTCTCAGACGCTGCTCTGACTCTCCGAAGGCCTTTACAACCAAAACGTAAGGAAGAAACTGCAGGCCCAGCTCCGGAGCAGGGCGAGAGGGCCCCTCGCCATGGTGATGTCAGGTATTCTGGGCCAAGAGGGAGACCCAGACAACTGTCACCACTGTGTTCTCTACCTCTGTCCCTCTCCAGCTGGGCTCAGATTTTCTTGTTCTCAGTGATGTGAGCCCACGTCGTGTTATCACATCCACTGAATAGCCCATGTCCCCACCTTCCCAAAAGCCACAGGAGCAGACTTCTTTTTCAGAATGGCTAACTGACTACTTCTGCTCAACCTCCAGGACCCAGGTCTAACAAGAACCCCTCTGTGAAGCATCTCTCCAGGCCAACTGAGTCACCCCCTTCTGTGGCCCCATGGTGCTCAGTTGAAAAAATTGGCTGTGGCACTTCTCACACAACATGGCCATTATATGTTTAGCTATTTCCCCATTAGACTGAAGCTCCTTGAGGCAGAGACTAGATATGATTTTCTAGGTCTCTGATGCCTGGCCCACAGAGGAGCCTTCATCAATGTGTGCGTGAGAGAGTAAATGATGACCCAAGGCTCAGTGAGCCCCAGCATCTCTGGTAACAGCCCACATCCTACCTTTTGCCTTAATCTTACCAAGGGTCACATCCACCCACCCAACATTAACTGAGCACTTGCTTTGTTGTGCCAGGTGGGCAGTTGGCTAGGCACTAGGGGTCCAAGTCAAATAAGACTGTCCCTTCCCCATGGACTTCAGTCTAAGCCCCTGCCCTGGGGCTTCACTGCCAGCATCAGTGGCGTCCATCTGCAGGAGCAGCTGAAAGTGTGTAGTCAATGAAATTGTAATGCCAACAAGCCACCAAGTGCTTATTATAAGGGACCAGGCTCCCTAAACAACTCACAGAGGTAGGAAAAGGAAAATACTAGAACATCTACTTATATTTCATCAAAACATAAGGAATTAAGCTCTAAGAGTTACCATATGGATTGACAAAAGTATATGCAAATGCTTCAAATATACACATATCACTGGTTTGTGCTTGTGACAGAGACTCTAAAATGACCTCCAATGATCCCTGCCTCCAGGTATTCATGCCCTCATGTAATCCCCTCCTCCAGAGTATGGGCAGGATCTGTGACTTGCTTCTAATTAATAGAGTATGGCAAAGGAGAAGAATGTCACTTTCATGTTCACATTATATAAGGCTGTAACTTCCATCTCAATAACAGAGTCTATTGACTCTCTCTCCCTTTACGGCTTTGATGAAGTAAGCCATCACTTGGAGAGGCTCATGTGGCAAGGAATGGAGGGCGGCCTCCAGCTGACAGTCAGCAAGGAGGCCCTCATTCTAACAAGCCACAAAGAACTGAATCCTGCCAACAACTGTGTGAGTTGGGAAGCAGATCTTTTCCCAGTCTAGCTTCCAGATGAGACTCCAGCCCCAGCCAATGCTTTAAGCATAGCCTTGTGAGGGAACCTGAAGTAGAGGAACAAACTAAGTTATGCCCAGATTCCTGATCCACAGAAACTGTGCTAATGTATATTGTGGTCATGTTCTTGGGCAGAAACAGACAATACAGTACTCAAAACTCTTAACTGATAGGACATGCAATCAATGAAATGTGGAGACTTCTGAATTAAACATCTCTAGGCCAGCAAAGGAGGTCTCAAGAAAAAAAACAAAAAACCCTACAAGTTTTAGTGGTAAAAAGAACATGTCTAAAAAAAATGGGAAAGTGGAAAACCTCAAAAATTGGCTCGCAAGACCTAGGTTTGAGTCTCTGTTCTGCCTCTAAAAGGTAGATGCTCTTAGTCAATTGAGACTTACAAAGCTCAGCCTCCTCATCTGTGCAATGGGATCAATAGGGCTGCTAAGAGTAGACAATGAGAGAATGACCAAAAAAATGTTTTGTGCAATGGAATGTGATACAGACATGTCAGTTTGCCACGGAACTCTGGGGTGTCCCTGGGCAAGGCACTGTGGCCTCTCTTAGCCTCAGCTTCCTAGTGTAAAATGAGGAGGGAAGCCCAAGCTATCTCCAAGGGCTGTGACCTTCTTTGTTTCTAACATCTCATACCCAGGAGAAGAGAAGGACAGAAGGTGATGGACTGTGACATTTTATAATAGTTCCCTAGTAATTCCATTGGCCAGGGTGATTATCTAACCAAAAAGGTCACTGGAGGCACCTTTAACCCAATAACATCTTGTCAACTTACAGGGCCTACAACCTGAATTCCTCAACCAAGAGGGAAAATCCCCACTTGTTTTACAAAAGGGAAATAAAGAGTCATGATAAAGTCAGTGGGAATCACCAAATTTCAATACAAGTTACTGACCCACTTTCAGAGGGGCAGCAGCTTCGATTTTGTTACTGAGTACCTTAACTATGTGCCAGGAGCTTTTATAAACATTTATCTCCAATTTTCACTACAGTCTTAAAAGGTTGTGTCATCCTTATTTTATAGATAAGTTAGCTAAGGTGCAAAGAGAGTAAGCCTCTTGCCCAGAGCACATTGCTAGTACATGGCAGGGCTGGGATTCAATTTTAATTCTATTCGACTTTAAAGCCCCTGGTTTTTGTACATACCCCATTGCTCTAGGAGGCAGCAGCTTGGGCAGAAAGGACAATCTGTGATTATAATACAACGTAAAGGTTCTTGGCCCTTGGGGTCATGTGCAGAGTGTGGCTCCATTCATTCATTCCACAAGCATTCACTGAGCACCCACTATAAACCAGGTTATGTGGTGGGCAATGAAGATAGAGAGTAACACCATTCTTTGTTCTTATGGAGATGAGTCTCACTGGGGAGACACTCTAGTACACAGAGGACAAATGAATAAATAAATTGACTGAACAAATGGACAGATAGGCAGATGGACACACAGTCAACAATTAGTGTTTCCAGCACCATGACACATGATGTATAATACAAAGTGTAATGGGATCATCAGAAAAGTGATGACTGTTGGAAAGGAAGAAAACATTTCAGACAACTGGAACAGCAAGTGCAAAGGAAATGGAAAGATGTTCAGCATGGCTGCAGCGTCAGTGTACCAAGGAGGTGGAACAGGAGGACAAGGACCAAGCCATGAAGTTCGGGCTTTCTCCTGTACTCTAACCCACTGAGCTAACCACTGACAGTGGGATCATGAAAGAGGCCGAGAACAAATGAGGCATGAAAATAGGTAAGCTCTGGAGAACCCCTTGAGTAATTCAAAAGGGGTCACACTTAGGGTCTGAGGCCAGCATGAGAGTCACAGAGACACTAGGAAAAAACCCACCAGGACTGTTAGCAAATGGAACAAGCCCATACTATGCTGCTGGAAAGCGTTCAAGGAGGAAAAGAGAATCCCCTTTGCTGGGACTAAAGGCAGGAGCTCCTCTTACAGAAGAATCTAAGAACTCATGTTCCCCATTTGTATAAAGCCAACATCATGTGAATTTCAAAACTAAGTCTTCAACAAGAAGAACACATAGACATGCATGTGCACATACACATTAAGTTGTGCAGAAAGATGACAGGGTCTGGCCCTCTCTGTCCTTGACACTAACAGTAACAGAACTGATGCGCCTGCCCACTTTTTACTGCACCACACAGCAATAAGATAAAAACACAATCTCTTACTTTCCTCATTAGCTGGACTTAGCTGCTGCAACTGTTTGGTTTGGAGTAGCTGTAGTTGTTGGGAGGTGGTCCATCTCTGGTGCATCAAAAAAGTACGCCTGCAGGAAAAGAGACCCAAGAGGGAGTTACAAAACAATGGTATGGGTGAATGTTCTTCTAGGTGCCATGCTAATAGTGATACAGTATGTCTGGGTTCTCATGGTCCCTACATTCCCCCTACCATATTTGTCATCACACTGAACCACAATTGTCTCTGTTTACATTTGTCTCACTCAATTGTGAGTACCTTTTTAAATGTAGCTACCATGTATTTATTGAGCACTTACTAATATATACTACATGACTTAATCTTAATAACAATCCTGTCAGGTGGTCACGACTATCCTCATTAGACAGATGAAGACACGGAGGCTCGGAGAGACTGTCATTTAACAGGTGCACATGGCTAATGAGTCGTGAGGCCAGGACTCAAAGCAAGGTCAGTCTGACTCCAAAGCACAAGCTCTTAATCACTATATTATACCGTCCTTCCTCCAGGGCAAAGACTATCCTTCTTAATCTTTGTGTCCCCAGCACCCCGCACAGGGCCTGGCACAGTTTGTAAACAATCAATACTTAATGAAATGGACTACATGAGACTGCTGCTAAACCAGTTAGTTGGCTCTCTGCAAAGGCCTTGAAAAGAAGTGCTAAGCATGCTGCACCTCATAATTCCTCAGCTGGGAAATGAAAGGTTTGGTAAGTGCTTCCACTCACCATCTACAATTTAACTGTCAAAAATCAGATGGAGGTGGAAGAAGGAAGACACCAGGGAAGATCTTTCTACCTGTATCAAAGTCTGAGAATCCTAACACCCCAGTAAAATACCAGTCTCACTAGCATTGAACACTGGTTGTTAAAGGAAAGGTGAGTCTGTTACTATGTCAAGGACCACTGAATGCTCATGACGCTCCCTTGGTGTCAGTGACGTAGGAAGGTAAAAAGTTAAAAAGACACCAAGTCTCTGGGCACATTAATTCATGCCTATAATCCCAGCACTTTTGGAGGCCAAGGCAGGAGGATCACTTGAGGCCTGGAGTTCAAGAGCAGCCTGGGCAACATAGCAAGACCCCATCTCTATAACATTTTTTTAAAAAAATTAGCCAGGCATGGTGGCTTGAGCCTGTAGTCCTAGCTTCTTGTGAGGCTGAGGCAGGAGGATGGCTTGAGTCCCGTAGTTGGAGATTGCAGTAAGCTATGGTCATGCCACTGCACTCCAGCCTGGGCAACAGAGCAAGCCCCTGTCTCTTTAAAAAAAAAAAAAAAAAAAAGCTTTTCAAACTAAGAAATTAATTCTTATTTCAAGTATATAACATGACTTAGGGAAGTTTATTCAAGCTTAAAGCCCTTCTCACTGGGTGCTTTATTATCATATTTCATGTATGTTACAAGTATGTCCCCAAATATTTCACCACGTTTCTCTACCT
>CAUYRT010041295.1:0-24003 GCA_963574885.1 Lepilemur ruficaudatus
CTGCCTCAGCCTCCCAGGTAGCTGGGACTACAGGCATGCGCCACCGTGGCTAATTTTTTCTATTTTTAGTAGAGACGGGGTCTCACTCTTGCTCAGGTTGGTCTTGAACTCCTGAGCTTAAGCAACCCTCCCACCTGGGCCTCCCAGAGTGCTAGGATTATAGGCATGAGTCACCGCACCCGGCCTATAAATTTTTTTATGTGAAGACTTATATGGGGTCTTTTTTTATAACTAATAAGAAGGGACTCAGATGATCATTAGATATAGGTGGAGAGCTGGTAGTGGTAAGATACTGACATTATTCAAGGATTTCTCCACTTGCTGTCATTTCCAGATCCATTCTCAGGAAGACAGTTTATACCTATGTGAATATTACATTTCTCTCGACTTTTCTCCTTTAAAATTTTAGTTGTTTCCTTGTTGGGAAAAGATGATTGAGGAATTAATGAGATGTGGCTCATAAGATCATTATTTTATTGTATCTCTCAATATTGCTATATTAAAGACAGAAACAGGAGTTTGCAGGGTTTTGCCCTGAAGGAATATGTGAACTCATTAGTTTGCTTATCAAGAGCTGCCTCCACCTTGGGAAGGCTCTCAAAGCTCCAGTAGGGATGTTTTCCAAGAGGCTTCCTGGTTATCTCAGAATCTGTGAAGTCTTTCTGTTTTTGAAAGACAAGACAGGTAAATATCTGGCTCACAGGCTGGAAGCCAGAGACAATGAGTGCCCTTTGCCCAGAGATGGGCCCCTGTGGTTATAAACAACTTGTTTTGTAGAGACAGGCTTCCTGCTCACTCCTGACTGCCTGCCTTAAGTCCACAATAACTAGATCAAAGAAATATAGAGCCACTATACCTTTTTGTTATTCCTCTGTTAATTGATAACTATCTCTTAGAACAGAGAAGTTAGTCCTTGAAAGACTTTGTACCTGTTTGTTCACCTAGATAGATTAGAATTTGTTAGATGCCCTTTGAAAGGACTTTTGACCCTAACCCACTACCTGTTACCTATAACAACTGATATGTAAATGTGTTACTATGGCAACTGGTAATTGATATCTATAATTACAAAAACCTATGTGAATCCTAGCACTCTGGGAGGCTGAGGCGGGTGGATCGTTTGAGCTCAGGAGTGCGAGATCGGCCTGAGCAAGAGCGAGACGCTGTCTCTACTAAAAAAATAGAAAGAAATTAGCTGAACAACTAAAAGTATATATATATATATATATGTGTGTGTGTGTGTGTGTGTGTGTGTGTGTGTGTATAAATTAGCTGGGCATAGTGGTGCATGCCTGTAGTCCCAGCTACTTAGGAGACTGAGGCAGAAGGATTGCTTGAGCCCAGGAGTTTGAGGTTGCTGTGAGCTAGGCTGACACCACAGCACTCTAGCCCAGGCAACAGAGTGAGACTCTGTCTCAAAAAAAAAAAAAAACAAAAAAAAAACTTGTGTGAATCTAACCATAATGCTGGACCACTTTTGGAGATGTGGTCCAGACTCCTGAGTACCCCTGCTTTTATCTGATTTCTTAATATAAAACGATAAACTATACCTCAATCTCTATGTTTATTCTTTTACTCTCCCTATTTTCTATCAATTTTCTTATCCTCTGTGGCGACCCTTATCTAAGGGACCAGGCCTTGCAGGGAGAAGTAGCTGATTTCCTCGCGGCCCTGCCTCCCCACATTTGCTAAATCCAATGTATGTTGGTTGTGGAAGTTTCCAGAAAGTATTGATAGGATAGGTTTATGGGGAGAAAGTCCCATTAATCCTAGCCCCGCTTGCTCTACTTTCACATAGATTGCAGCCCAGTAGGGAACAGAAAGGAAGTGTGCTTTTTTTCAACCTTAGTCCCTTCCACCCACATAAAGGGGTGCATTAGAAACCAGTCAGGAGAGAACATTACCTTGAGCTCTCTCTGAAGATTCAGGAACTTCACATCCCTTACAGTCAAGGTACATGAATGTCTCATTTGCAAAATGTATCATGCTGGCATTTATAAAATTATTTCTGTGGTTATTTGATTAATTTATGCCATCCTCACTAGAGCTCTGTGAACACAAAGGCCGTGTCTTTTTTGTTCACTATGTTTCCATGTATATTCAGGTTAACCAGGGAAAACTGAGTGATTTTTTGTAACTCAGGAGATCTCAGGAGTCTTCAGTTCTCTGTGTTCTGTCAGAGATCATCTGGTTAATTCTAGGAGCACTTGAGTGTGGTATTCTTTGTCCCTTAGACAGGAGAAATCTGGGGCAATTGCTATCATTGTCCCTCTTTTAAAATTGTATAGGGAACGGAGAGTCTTCTGTTAAAGAATGAATGCATGCTGATTTGGGATTGGAAATTAGAACTTGAATTCTTCTCAACCCAATTCAGAGGCAAGAAAGTATCAAAGGTTTCAAATTCTACTTTACCCTTCAATTCCCTTGTCCTTTGCTTTCTCCCAGTTAGTCCAAGGAAGTTGTGGGCAAGGCTGTGCCAGAGTAATTTATAGTTGCTCATGTCATTATTTGATTAACAATCTTTCCTTTGCACTAGATTAAAAGCTTGTGAAAATGGACACCATGTTGATATTGTTCACCAGTATAGTCTTGGAACCTTGGTTTTAAGTAGGTGACAGGGTTTTTATTAATACCTATTCAATAAATATATTAATATCAACAGGACACTTAAATTTTGTCAGATTTACAGGTTGTTTAAAGCTTTATGGATGATTCTCCATTAGTATGGCTGAGTCAGGCCAAGAAATATGGACATCAGGCTTTTGCAGGAACTCAATTCAGAAATAAAATTAAAGCACCTTATATTTTGATTTGTTGAATGAATGAATATTTTTTGAATAAATGAAAGGACAAATTGTTGGTCCTAATCTTCTGCCCTATTGTTATATTGAGGATGATTGCCTATATTTAAGCAGACAAAATAATTCTATCAAATAGAAAAATTAGCAATTTTTTTCACACTGAAATCCTCTGACGTACTGAATATATTGATTTTCATCTTTGATTTTTTTTCCATGCTATTAGGTATTTTTGCATCTTGTCCCCCCTGACTTAAATAAATTTTAAATGAAATAAGATAAACCCAGGAGAAAGTTTGTATACATTTTTTAGGTCAAAATGATGAATGGGCTTAGTGAGTTATTTTTAAGCAATTATGTTAATGGCTAACTAGAAACAGGATCATCCAATTGTACACATCAAATATGTGCAATTCTTTGTATATCAATTAATTATACCTCAATAAATCTGTTAAAAGTTAACAAAGTAAAATAAGAGCAGAATGTCTATTTCAAAAGGAATTTGTACGAAAATCCTTCATGAAAACAAAGCAGAGTAGAAACAATCCGTCAAACTGTATGGCTAATGAAAATGATGATAGTAATTGCAGTGTTAATATCTACCTTGTTCAGACTTCATTTGAGTTAGTTTAATGTATTAAATAACAGTGGTTTTAAATAAAACCTTTAAACTCTTCTTTCTTATAATAAAATAAAACCATGTATATTAAAAATGTATGACCCTTCACTTTCTTCGATATGATTGCTAAATGTACAGGTAGTTCAGAATTTGAAAAATGTTTACTTCAGAATTTTGGCCATAATGACTGAGTCAAAGCATACATTATTTTCTTAACTATGAATTATACTTCATTATTTTCATGATTAGTTTTTGGTTTTAATAAGCAGTTCTTTGGAGCTTTTAAATATTGGCAGGGGGCTTGAATTCTGACAAATTTACAGGTTGTTTAATGCTTTAAAAATGATTCCCCATTTGTATGGGTCCAACAGGCCCAGAAATGTGAACTTCCCTTAAGGCTTTTGCAGGACCTCAATGAAGTTAGCTATTTAAGCACCTATCCAATACATTATATTTGATTATCTGAGATGTATGGATATTAGAAGACTGAAAACAACGTTTGTAGAGCAAAAATCTCTGTCATGGCATTTAACTATACCTAAATTCTGAAAATAGGAAAAGATAGTGGCTAGTAAATATCAAACCATCTTAGCGAATGGAATGTCTATCAAATAGGGTGTTGTTTCTTTTCTTCGCCACCCTGCAGGGTCAGTTAGCCTTACTGGACACTAAAATATGTTCCTTATTTGAGTGCATTATTTTTTTTATCATGAGTACTAAGGATGATCTTTCTTAGTATCTTACTGTTGGGAAGCAACAACCATAGTGATCACCTATTTTGATTGTCTCTTTTCTCAGAAAAATGTTGTCCTTGGAATATTGAAATTGTTAAAACATTAAATGGGCACAGATTTGATCGGGTGGTAAATATAGATCAATAGTTAATGCATAATAATGATAAAACAGTAATTAACCACCTAAAACACCTTTGATGATATGAGTGCTACTTATGTTGACTTAACTATTATTCCTAAAGCTTGCACTTTTGACTCAACCTTTTAAAGGAGGTGCTCCCTAGAAGCCCCAGTTGCCTAATGGATAAGGCATTGGCCTCCTAAAGGAGGTGCTCCCAGCCTCAGGGGGCGGGTTTAAATGATTTGCACAGGGTTTCCACTAACAGGAAGAAATGTCTATGTCCCTGCAGCAGTCACACATTTAATCAAATATAGCTAATAAATTTATTTACAACTTTCAGACTTCAATCAATAGGGTGTTTTACAGTCTGTAGCAAAATTATCTAGAGAGAAGTAGTAGAAATACAAGAAGGATGTAGCTGGGTCCTGTCCAGATCTAGATTCTGCACTCTGTCATCCTGAAGGGATTAACCTGCCGATTTTAACAAAGAGGGACCTCAGAAGTTCAGCTGTATTCAGGGAGAGGCAGAGTTGGGGCTAATGAAGCATTCTGGGAAGACATGATCAATAGCACCAGAGCAAAGAAAATGTTTTCTCCTCTTTCATTCAAGTTTAGGGTGCATTACAAAAATTAATGAGGAAACAGATTATAGCACTTATAGTAACTGATCCTAATTTACCTGCTTCTCTGTAAAGTAGCCTGCTAATGATAATATATCTAAAATTTCATAGAACCAAAATATTATACCTTAATTTAGTGGTACATTTCCTGAACATAATAATGTGCTATTTCTTTTTGACTCACAATGTCATAAAAATTTTGCTAAAGTTGTAGAATCACAGTTTATAGAATAACAGAGCTTCATTTAAATTCTCCACCGTGTGCACACAAATAGGTTATTTCATAAGTTTCTAAAATTATATGAGCAGTAGAAGATGTCCTGCTGGCTGATCCAAAATACTTTGATAGGAGAAGTGAGAAAGATTTCATTTAGATAGTCTAAATCTTCTTGTACTTTCAGTTAATGGTTATGCAAATTTTGTAGCAAGTCATGATTCTAAATAAGAAAATCATAGTGTAAGGAATGATTACCACATATTTATTTAGTTGCTTCTGGTATGTAAAATGGTGCCTATTATATAAAATTAAATTATACAACAATGAGAAAAATTGATGGACTTTTTGCATCTTGAGCAGTCTTAATGTCAGACAATAAGGATTGTGATGGTGATGATGGATTATTGATATTTAAGTTCATGACAGTAAAGTGATACGAACTTTTCACAAAACAAATATGGCAATGCCAATACTCAGAATAGTGCCATCACTTGGCTTATTTCTTTCAAATTTAGCACATGGGCTTATTTATGAGAGACAGGTGTATACTCTGGAGTCTCTTCAAGTCCCAAAGTTCCAAAATCAGACCTTATAACTTCATGCAAATTCAGAGCTAGTTATAAGAAAAGATATGGAATCTAGCTTGACTCTGACTTAAAAGTAATGACAATTTCCAAAGAGTATGGCCATACACACACACCACACACACACATGCACAGATGTATATACATACACTTATAGAAACACACATACAATATAAAAGAAAATTAAATTAAGAAAATAAGACAAGCAACATCCTAGGATAAAATATTTAGAAATTTTGTGTTGATAAAAAAACTTGTATTTAGAATATATGAGAATACTTATAATAAGATAAATAATCAAAATAAAAGGGGAAAAAGATTTGACTAGAAATTACAACAAAGGAGATATATAAGTGGCCGTTAGGTACATGAAAAGATACTCAAAATTATTTGACATTAGAGAAATACAAATTAAAATGAAAATATGATAGCACTTTATACTCATTAGAGTGGCTATAATTCAGAAGGCAGACAGACGTTAACAAGTGTGGGTGAGAATGTGGAGAAACGGGGACACTCACGCAATGTGAAAAGCGCAATGGTTCAGTCATTTTGGAGAACAGCTGAGTAGATTCTTAAAAAGTTAAACACAAGTTTAACATACAAGCCAGAGTTTCTTTGAGGTATCTACCCAAGTGAAATGAAAACATGTCCACATGAAGACCTGTATGTGAATGTTCATAGCATTATTCATAATAAAACTGGAAACAATCCAAATGTCCACCAACTTGTAAATGGATTAAAAAAGTAGTATATCCATACAATAGAACACCACTATTCATAAAAAGGGATGCCATACTAAAGGCTAAATAAACATTTTACTAAGTAAAAAAAAGCCAGATATAATAGACCACATGTTGTATAATTCCATTTTATGAACTGTCCAGAGAAGTGGACAATTTATAGACATGGAAGTGGATTAGTGGTTACTTGGGGCTGGGGGTGAAAATGAGGAATGAATGAAAACGGGTACAAAGAAATTTTGGGTGGTGATGAAAATGTTCTAAGATTAGATTATGATGGTGATTTTACAACTTAGTAAAATGGGTGAAATTTATGCTATGTCAATTATACTTCAATAATGTTGTTTTAAAAAAGTAAATTATACTTTTAGACACTAACCAGCATTAGAGCTTCAGGGTAGAATCAGCAAGGTAGAACACAATTCAGAGAATATGAGAAAATTCAACAGTTACAGAATTCCTGAAAGAAATCTTTAAAAGATTTTGAATCCACTTTTTATCTAAAATTTATTTTGGTATCTTGTATCGGTTGTTACTCTCCTTAGATTTATGAGCTATGTATGAATAGAGGTCTTGATCTCCTTGTACATCAGTTTATTCCTGGCACTTAGAGCAGCTTCTGGTTCAAAGGTGTTGCTCAATAAATATTGAGAAATGAATGAATAGCATGACCCTCATCTAGGTGGTCAACCTATGCAAGAGGAGTTTTCCATTGACTCAGTTGAGGTTTACAATCAGGTATGTGTATACTGATAACAATAAAACAGGAGGTAGCAAAAGACCTGTTCCATAAGCAGAGATACAGGACAGGGAAGGCCGAGACTGAGAGGGGGGTTATCAACCAATTCCAACAGGGAATGGATTTCATACTCAAATTGAACAATTTGAGGAGGATTTTTTTTTTTTTTTAACTAAAGGATTATTGAAAAAAACTGTGCTCAAGATGGAAGGAAATCATGGGGCTAGAGCAGCAAGCTTGGACTGGTAAATGGGAGCAGCTTCAGCGGAAGGTCTTACAGTATGAGAGAAGAATTCCTGGAGCCTAGATGGAGACAGTTGTATAAATAAGGCCACTGCAGGAGGGGCAGTGACCTGTGGTCAAAGTCCTAGCCCTCAGTGACTTCTAATGGCAAAAGCCAATAAAACAAATATACCTTGATCTCGTTCCCCTGCCCCACTCTGATGTCTCGCTGTGGCTCTTCATTGTCAAACAAAAGTCTGGGACCACAGGAGTCTGTTGAAGTGTGCATTTAGCTCAGCCTGCTCTTACAGAAACATGGTAGAAAAAGGTGGAAAGTGGAGGTTGGGGGGCAAGTGGAAGATAACCAGCACAGGAGTGAGCCTTGGAACACTGGAGTCTGGATCTAACAGGAAGGACGAAGGAGTTGAGTACAATGCAGAAGCTGAGAATTACCAGTGAGCATCTAAATCCCTAGCATGGATAAATGACTAGGAATACAAGGCAGAGTGATGAGTTTCAATACTACATGCCTTGTATTTGGGTAGTTCTTGAAGTGCTGTTGGTCTGAGATTTCAGGTAGGAAACTAGTGGGCTACAATGTGAGGAGCAGCAGAGGCAGGAGAAAGGAAGCAGGTGTTGATCATGATTGCACTCAACTTCACTGCTTCTCTTTATTGTGCCACTCTCAAAAAAAGAAAAAAAAAACATTTACTGCCTTTTCCTGTAGTTAGAATAAATAGCTACCAAGAGATAATAAAAAATCTTGATTAAGAAAGTTTAGGCTACTTAGGAAGCAGGAGTTCAAGACATGATGTACCTCCTGAGCAACTTGTTTCTTTTTAGATAAATGCATTTGTTTCTTAGGACTGCTGTAACAAATTACCACAAACGAGGTGGTTTAAAGTAATAGAAATTTATTGTCTCATAGTTCTGCAGGCTAGAAGTCTGAAATTAAGGCATCAACAAGGCCACGCACCTTCTAAAGGCTCTGGGGAAGAATCCTTCCTTGCTTCTTCCTAGCCTCTGGCAGTTGTGACAATCCTTGATGTTCTTTGCCTGCACCTTGTAGCTGTTTTTACCTCATCTGCCTCTGTATGTGTCTGTCTATATTTAAATCTCTCTGTCTTTACAACAACAGCATAAGTCATTGAATTTTGGATTCACTCTAACCCAGTGTGACTTCATCTTTACTTGCTTGTAACTGTGAAGACCCTATTTCTAAATAAGGTCACATTTGCAGGTACCAGGAATTAGGACTTCAACACATGCTTTTAAGTTATACAATTCAACTCACAATTAATGATAATAATAATAAATAATAAAGATGACCTCATTCTTATAAAGTATTTCACATAGTACTTTCATACTCCCTTTTTTCCTTTTTATCTCAACATTTTGTCATCTTTCTTTTAATTGCTCTATAGAGAGGCAGGCAGGGCAGGTGTGCCATACTGAAACACTGATGGGTATCAAGGTATTTTGGTTACTTTCAGCAGCCTCAGTTATGATTTGACCCTCTTATACCATTGGCCCCAAACCTACCTCTTCTTATGCTTAATATGTACCTTATGACTAAGTTTATTCCTTTGTAATTCTGCTAAAATGGCAGAATAAACTACTAACTACTTTATGATACAAACAAAATTTATTTTTAATGGATATTTAAAATTAAACATTATTTTATGACTATTAGTATAGTTATTGAATTGGTTTAAAAATATGAAAGTAACAATAATTTCAGTAATATCAGCCTATACACTTGACTATTTCTCTGATTTTATATATCTATATATGGAAGGTAAGTAAATTAAAAAGACATTAAACATCTCAAATATTGCATGGATCTGTGGCCTCTTAAGACATATTTGGCTCAGAACAATGCCTGGAGTAGTCAATGTATAATACTATATGAACATATAATGTCATTATGATCCAATGTTCAGGTTCCTTAGGCTGCCTGTTGTACTCTAGAAATGAAAGTGTTTGTTGGAGTGTGTAAATACATTTCAATTTATAGTCATATCTATACTTTATTGCTAAACAATGAAACTTAGATTTTACTTACTTAAAGCTAGAGTGTACTTATTTTTAAGGTACCATTGAGAAATATTTAGGTACAGCAAAAGTTTGAAAGAAAAACTATCCTTTGGAAATATAATATTTATTAATGATGTATGTAATGTATATCTAATGATATATCAGTCAGAGTCCTTCACTGCACATAGCAGAATATTCCACTCAAACTGACCTAAGTGATAACGGGAATATACTGTCTCAGGCAACTGAAAGTCTCAATAGATAGAAAAAGTTTCACATGTATATGATCACGACCTTCGGTTTATTTCTTGGCTATTTCTCAGCACTTTCCTTCTCTGTGGGTTGGATTTTTACCAGGGCTGACTTCTCTTATTGAAATAAGAAGGCTACTGACCCATTCTGGCCTACAAGTTTCACCTTCCAGGTCCAGGGAGCCAGGCTATGTCTCACCTTTCCACTGTTCTCACCAAGGAATCTGAATGTCACACTGATTGGAGGCAGGATGGTCAAACACTCACCCTGAGCATTCCTTCTCTGGCAGGGAAAATGAAATGTGCTGATTGCTCTAGGTTAGCAGGACCAACCCCTGGATCATTGGTGAAGGGTGGACACTTGAGTGGAAATTTCAATAAGTCTTAAGAAGAGAGATGGCAAGATAATCAATAGCTGTTCACAACACATGCACCTCATACTTTTCAATAGTGTTTCTTGGCCTTTGTATGATGTGCATAACTCCCTAGAAAAATGTATATACAACCAAACTACATACTGTGCTTCCTTCCCCATTCTTTTTTAATTCTAGCAAAAACATTTAATTTGAGATTTCCCTTATTAAATTTTAAGTGCACAATACAGTATTTTTAATTATAGCCATAATGTAAAGTAGATCTCTAGAACTTTTTCATCCTATATAATTGAAACTTTATACAGATTGAGCAGCATCTCAAATTTCCCCTTGCTCCCAGCCCTTGGCAACCACCATTCAACTCTTTATTCCTATGAGTCTGACTATGTTAGATAGTTCATGTGAATGGAATCAACACTGTTAATGGGAACGTAAATTGGTGCAGATACAATGGAAAACAGCATGGAGGCTACTCAAAAAAGTTAAAATAGAACTAGCTTATGATCCAGTAGGCCTGCTTCTCTATGTATATCCACAAGAATTTAAATCAAGATCTCAAAGAGATATTTGCATTCCCATGTTCATTGAAGCATTATTCTCAACAGCCAAGATAGAGAAACAACATAAATGTCCATCGATGCCCAAATGGATAAACAAATGTGGCCTACACTTACGATAGATTTTTATTTAGTCTTAAAAAAGAAGGAAATCCTTTCTTATGTGACAACATGGATGAACCTGGAAGATTATATGCTAAGTGAGATAAGCTAGTCACAGGACAAATATCACATGATTCCACCTATATGGAGCATCTAAAATAGTTACACCCATCTATTTTTATTTACCTTATTAATAACTTTGTATGTCTTTAGATAAAAACCCTCACCAATGAGGGCAAGAGTCCCATTTCTCCAACTGAAAATAAAAGAAGTTCTTTCCCTAATAATTTTTAATTTCTTAAAGATGCAGATGAATTTCTTCTATTTTTGCTAAATTTCTAAGCTTATGCTAGAAGTCAAATGTAATTTAGAGGAATATATTTCTTTCTATTTACTCATTAGCTTGTTGAATAAATATTTTTCTTAATATCAATGTCACATTACTTTGTGAAATCTTACTTATGATAGTAATTATAAATTTTTGAAATATATTATAATCTTTTTCAGCATTTTTTAACCAAAAGTTTAAACTTAAAATTTTAAAATTATATTGGTAGGAAAATCATTTTATTCATATAGAAAGGCTTACTTTAGACTAAAATTTAATAATCATTTTCATTACTAGGGCATTTATTCCGTGAAACAATTAGGGTAGTGTAACAAATACAAAATATCATATCAAAGACAATGAGATTTATTTTTCTGATATGATATATGTTCAATAAATCTCAGCCATTTATTTCATAAATTTCCTAAATTAACACTAAGATAATATTTCATTAGACTGCATATAATAATTTATTCTACTATCTCAAGGCTTGTCTTGAGCATATTTATTTTTTGAGATGGATGATAAAACTACTTAAGAAAAAAGTAAAATATCTAATCATACAATCATGAGTCAGTAAGAGCACATATTTGATTTCAAGAATTTTTTCTAAAATTAGTAAGTGAAAGAAGGTTGTCTTTGCAAGGTTACTAAAAGCCCAAAATTTAAAAATATATACATTGCGTATAAGGTAGTGAGGGTTTTTAGATGTCTTACACTGACTCAGGTTTCTTTCCTTGCATATAAGAAAAAAAATTAAGAAAAATTTTTTTTCAGTTATCTTATTATAAATTTACTCTTGAGTAAGTATTTTCTCACTCTTTAGGCTTAACATAATATCTGATTCCTTGGATATGCCAACATAAATGGAACCCACTCAATATTTCTTTGTCTCTACTTGATACTATGAATTTACACTGATTTATTCAATAAATAAATAAATATTTAGGAACCACTCCATAAAGCAAAGTCTCAGACAAAAGTTAGTGTGCTGCTATTTTTTTCAGGTAGTGCAATCCCAGGGAGCAGAAGTGAGGGAAGATAGTAGTGAGGAAGGACAGGAGAGAAAACTGATTCAGGGGTGCATAACCAATCTGGCTACCTCAGGGTCAAGGATAAATTATTGCTTCATTTTGCACAACTGCCTTCTGAGAGGACACATAAATGATTACTTCTCCAGACCGCCTGATAAGGGAAGATAATTTATTCACTGGCTTCTGTCTCTTTGTGATGAGGTTGTAAGTGTCCCAATGTTTCTGGGTTTCACATGCAGGGCACAAAGAACACTGAGGCAACTCATGGCTCAGTTTCAGTGGGGAAGCCCAGGGGATAGCAGATGAGAGGAGCACAGGATGGGCATAAAGTTGAGTTGAGTTGTCAGATTGTGCCCTGTGAAGTTTGTCAAGCAAACTTAGTCACCCCAATGGCAAGTGTAGCTAAAACAAGGACCCAAATCCCCAGAGACTAGATCTGCAGAGGATCCAAAATTAAGAGTACCTAAAATGGGAGATATATCAGGGAACAAAACAGACAGAAATCCTTGCCTTTTTGGAGTTTACACTCTGGCAGGGGGAGAAAGATAATAAAGAAAAACATAATAAATAACTTATATCCCATATTATAAGTGCCGTGGGAAAATATGAGCAAGTAAGAGTTGATAAGGAATTCTAGGGTGGTGGGATTCAATGTAAAATGTGATGGTAAGGATTGGCCTCATTGAGTAGAGGCATCTGGCACACAGTCCCTCAGTGTTGGAGAAGCAGTGGGAAGTGAGTGTGGCAGGAGTAGTGTGATCTAGGGCGAACAGGAGCTACAGGGTCAGAGAGATGAGGCCAGGTAGGTCAGGGGCTTAGCGGACCGTGCCAAGACTTTAGCTTTTACTCTGAGTGAAAAGGAAAACCCTAACAGCACTTTAGCCAAAAGATTCTGTGAATTATATAGATTGGGTTTGGGTTTCTGTGTTGAAAATAGACAACAAGAAGTAAAGGGTAGAAGTAGGAAGACCAGATAGAAGGCAATTGGAGTATTCCAACTGATTTTACATGGTTGCATGGTTCCGTAAACCAAAAATAAAATTCTAAGCCCCCAACCAACTGAACAGACCCTCTCTAGGCAAAAGGGACCCAAGAGAGACTTGAAAACCGGAGTTTCTGGCCATGACGGGATGGCAGGGAGACATGCCTCATCATGCCTGCTCCCTATTGCGGTTTAGACACTACAACTGACCAGCATTAATGTTAAAATAGAGGTCATGGGACTGATGGAATGGACCCTTTGTAGCAGTAAGATACCGAATCATAAACAGGATTTAAAGCAAACAGGCCAGGCAAAGGTTAGGTCACACACACCAACACTTAAAGAATAAACTATGCTCTAACTGCCACATGGTTTTTCTTTTTCTCTAGCAATTAAACAGACATTATCCTCAAGATAAGCAACATTAAGACAATTCCAGCTTATCCACTGCCAGGAACTGACCCCCACCCCTCTTTCCCCAAGCCATAACTACAGCTTTGATTGGACAAGAGAACAATTTCAATAACTTTCTCCTGGTAAGATCTCTAGTCATAGACTGTTCCTGGCCAGTTTACAGAGGCTATGCACTTGAGTGGCTCCATGTCCTTGTGTCACCTTTTGACATAGGGCCTAATTATAGTAAATTTAAATGTTAAGTCTTCACCCCAAATTGAACATGAGTCTTATGTAACATGCGTGTTTGTTCAATGTGCATGTGTCATAGCCACCTTCATAAATATTCATAGCTCCTCCTGTAACCTGTTGAATATGTACACTTGGCCAAGCTATTCAGCTTAAATTCCTGCCTTACCCCTCTCTCCCTCAAAGTGTCTGTCTCTGGTCTTTGCCAGAGGCTACACTTCCCGGCCTGTCAAAATGGCCACTTTGTGAACAGTAACCCTTTATGAGAAATAAAGCTCTCCTCTCCAAAGTTGCAGATCTCGTGATTTTTTTTAAGTGGACAATTCCTTAAGATGAAAAATTCTCATGATTAACATTTGGCTATCAAAACTATATTTGTATAGCAGAAGATTACATTTTTAACATATCACATGGTTTTATATATGTGTGGATATAAATATTTGTACATACCCTAAATATGTGGGAAGTTTTATTTTGTTTTGAAATTTGGAATCCATTCAATAATTTTTATTTCGGAGAAACATGAGAAATCTTTCCTTAGTTAAATTTTTCAAATATGGATTTTATCATAGAATTTAAATTTTATCTAAATTCTCTAGCTGAGGATGTGGATGACTTAAATATGATGCTAATTTTTTTTTCAGAAAACATCTCTCAACATCAATTTGTTTCTGATAACTAATTTGTTGCTCAGTTTTAAAAGTGCTTTCAAATTGAGCTTGAAGTTCTATGTTATGTGTTCACATTGAGAGAACTTTTAATTTCAGGAACCATTATTGAAAGAGATTCAAGGGGTGAACTTTGGTTTCTAGTATATTTTCCATTTAGCTTGATGCCAAAAGTGAGTTAAATATTAAATTCCTCATAACCTCATATAAAACAAAGGATGTAGTGTTATTTTGAAATTCCCCCTCCCTTAGTCTTCATTTTCGTTGCTGTACAAATCATTAACGGTATCTTCATGGAAAAACATATAAAGGGCGGTTTTTACTAATACTTAAATTATATATTTTTACATTATTTTGGTAATTTTACCTCTTTGAAAGTAAAGCAAAAATTTATATTTTGTGCATAATTATTGAGGTTATTCTTCAACAGTTAATAGAAGTTACTGACATCCTCAAACCACAAAATTATTTTTCTCCTATACTCTTTCTATGTTTTTGAGTTTTTATTTACTTTCAGAAAGAATACTGACTTTTTAAAAAATGAGACAATTTCATGTATTATATTTGTCTCTATTTTGTTAGCTTATTTTCTTCATGTATCTTACTATTTGATTTCCTTTCTCTAGTCCTGCTCTATAAACTATTGTAAAGCTAATCAACACTAATGAGGTTATATTTTAAATTATTCTTCTAATTAGTTCTCCCTTTCTGAAATTTCATTAATCCTTGAATTAATTATTTTCATATGCATATGCATGACATATTTTTCTAGGAAGTCTATCTAATTTAGTTTGCTGATTGCACTGCTAATCACCTACATAATTTTTGGTTATCCTCATCAAATAATGTTTACCGAGGCTTATGTTTACGAAATACTATTATGACAGGTGTTGCAATAGCCCTCTGTGGCTTCATCTACTGTGATTCACACTTGCTAAGTCTATTTAATTTCCACACTTTGTTTTCTGTCTTGGCCATAACTTGATTTTTCTGATACTTTAGATGCAATAAAAGGTCTTTAGTGGTCAGTAGTTTCACTCTATAATTTGAATGGTTATCTGTGTTTTTCTATCCAGAAACTCTTCACCTTCTTTTGGGATACGCCCTCCCATGTCAGTCCCCCTTCTACCATATTCCCTCTACTCCAACTGTCAGATCCGTGTGGTTGTTACTTGGCTGGCTAATTTTAGTAGCAGAATTGGCTAATGGTGGTGAGCGTGTGACCCAAACCTAGCCATTCAGCATTCTTCCCAAGGTTTGGTATCCCTTTCTTGAAATAAAAACCAATGCTATGAAAGAAGACATTATAGGTCATTGGTTTTCCAGTTGTTAATTTTTTCTGAATTAGTTATTTTGGTGTGAATGTGGATGCCAAGTATTTTACTAGGAAACTCATCTAATTTAGTTTGCTGGATGTAATTGCTATCTACCCAGATAAAGGAAGTTAACCACCAGATAGAAAGAGAATTCAAAATCTTCAATAAAAAGTCCTTTTGGTGGTGTTTCCAGCTCTGGTGCTAATCATCTTTGAGTTTAACTGTAGCAGGACCATTCCTTGGTTTAGTTACATGAGAGTCCTTGTCGTATCTAATTTACTTCTGACTGTAATTTTCTGCCTCACGAGAAATAATTTAGTTTGCTTAAATACATAGTAACCTATCATTAAGTATTACATCATGTCAGTAGGTTTAGAAATATGGCTAGAGCTTTCGTGTTTAACTCTGTAGATGAAAATGAGGTGGGATGACAGATTTAGCACTTTGCCTCAGTATCATCTCCTTGCACACCATAGGAATCAGAGACTTGTGACCTTTGGCAAATGATACACTGTTAATTCACTTTCCCATCTGAAGGAAAGAAGTGACATGCCAAACAAGAGAGTTTTAGCACTGCCAGAAGAATATTTAAAAAGCACTTTACACGCAGTGGAAGAACAGCACCAATAATAAAAAAGTCATATAAATAATATATAAGCCCCTACTCCTGACACTGGCAGTTTTTTTGCTTGTGTTCTTACAATAATATTAAATCACTATCACCAGGAGACTTAAATTTATAAACCATGTTTGGCCTCCAAGCAAATTCACAGTTGCCTTTCTAGGCAAGAATGTTTGCTTTCTTTCTTACTTTTCTGCTTGTCTTATAATTTAAAATTGTACTCATAGTGTGGCAGTAAACTTGCGATAGCGAACTTTTAGAATTACTAGACATCTCCTTGGCATTAAAAAAAACAATCCAAAGCCTCAGGTACATATTGAGTCATTTTAAAACCAACCCAATAATTTTTATAGTGTGAGAAGGAAATGAATAATTTTTGATTTAAAAACCAAAGAATGTGTATCCCAATAATTTCAGATCACACTAGAGAGCTAATTTCTTTGGGTACAATTTCTACTTTTTCAATTGTTTTGGAGGTAGGAAATAAAGGAATAAAAGATGAAGTACTAGCAGGCTTCTTCAATAAGACATCCCTTATTGCTATAAAACTACCTTGGGCTAATTCCATACTAAAACTGCCAGAGCGTGAAACTCAAGAAATTACATTTTAAAAAAGACCTAAAATGTCAATTTTAAATCACACTATAAACTGCCAAACTAACTTTTAGAGTTTTTGAAATAAGCAAAATACCAACTGTGTGATAAAACCTAAGATGTAAAACTGTGAACTTGCTATTTCTCATGAATTTCTAGATTTATATTCACACAACTATAACAGTACATACATCAAACATCAGTAAAAGGCCTGGCCCCTAGTAGGTATTCTAAAAATGTTAAATTAATGATTAAGTGAATGAAAGAAAAGGCACATTTCAGAGTTTATAAAGTGTCCTTGGTGCCATGTGAATTATAAAATTTTGAATCTCACACTTCCAGGATGTTAATTGTTGCTAAGGACCTATCTCTCATTCCTATAGTCTTCATTTACACTTAGGCATATGTTTTGGGCTGAAATTGATACTAGAACTTGGGAACTGATTCTTAAGGCACTGGGGACAGATTAGGAGAGTAAATGCTTTATGAGGGCAAGAGATTTTTTCTACTTGCCCATTCCACACAATGCATTAAGCATGTTCAGAGAAGGAACTCAATGTATTCTTGACATATATGAATGAGGTGGAAAGCGGACAGAAGGAAATTATCTTCCAAATTGTGTACAGGTAACACAATGCACTAGTAAGATATTAAAAAATCTGAGTTTTGCGATAAAACAAAATGAATGTGGAAAAACCTTGACTCCATAGAGCAAATAAAATACAAGGGAGAAATGAAGAGTGTGAATAGATCTAAAGCAGTTCAAAGCTTTTCCATGACAACACTGTTGATCTACTAAAATACCTAGCATCCTAACAGTTTGAAAAGAAACCTCGATTAATCTTTTTCCTTATCAAAAAATTCAGATTAGCACCTTTAAGTTCCCCTACCCCCTTTTAAGGCAAAGTATCTCAGAGCTTAAAATAGACAATTTTATATTTTGTAGGTAACTTGTCAAGAATGCTCACGTTCCTTACATGTGTAATCCTCCCATGTATTAAATTATCTGAAAACAATATTTTATCCTAAAATTGTCACAGTTCTACACCAAGCATTATATTAATATTGTCAACAAAGGAGTCAATGAAATTATGTTTAAACCTCATCTTAATAATAACTGAACTCAACAAGTATTTACTGCAAGTGTAACATTGAGTTGAATATTGTAAGTAACAGAAAAGAATCCAAGGGAGTTATTCGCCCTAATGGGCTGTATAATCTTTTGAAGGAGACAAGGCATAACATATAAAACAAGTAGAGCGGAAAAAAATAAAACACTGCCAAAATAGAGAGCGATGCAATATAAAATGCTAAATTGGCTATAATCAAAGATTGTGCTCTATAGTACAGGCAACATCCTTCATCGGACATTAAAGATTTCAGATTAAAAGCAATGGTCTGGTTGTATAAATTTTATTATTAAATCTTTAGATTGCAATAAAGAATACTTTCAAGTAAAGATTCTCATGATACATTATTTAATAAATAATAAAAGTAGATGATGTACTATGGGATGATTGATTTTCTAAAAGGTTTTGTCCTGGATGTATTCACTAATGCCAATAAAAATTCCTATAATAGGATAAAGGCCAAAATTTATTCTCTATTTTTGTTTTCCAAAACTACACCGACCTCAATTATTATGTGTAAACACAGAATGAATATTTATTAACTTTGCTTACTTTGTTATATTTCTGGTGGAGTAATGCAAATGAGTAACCTTTGAAAACAGAATCCCCATTGCATTTTCACAGAGCTCGAGCAAACACATAACATTTCACTAGATTACTTAATAATTAGAAAATTACCACCAACAGAATAAATTGTAGCATTCCAGTCCTACTGAAAAAGATGTACTTTTATCTAAAAGATGTCATAGATAGGCTAACAAGAAAAGCAATTGCTTGTCACTTCTACTGCAAAGGTTGCAACATTCAACTTACTTTAAATGACACATTTTTCTAAAGGGTTAAAAAATTAGCTGCTAAATAGGTTGTAGCTTTTGCAAGCAATCCATTTTTCTTACCAATATTCTCAATTAGTTGAAAAAGCCAAAGGACTCTATGATGTTGCCTCCGATCTATCAGAATTTAACTTTTGTCTGCCAGTTCCTATTTACGATTGTATTTGCTTGTATCATTCAACCATTCTTCTTCTGATTGAGGAAGACTCACCACTTCCTTGAGTACTAAATGTTCATTCTCAATGATACATTAATTGAATTTTAATATAAAAACCATGCAGAAGTATATAGCATAAAATAATAAATTTGCTTATTTTCAAGATGTTTCTAATTGTATCTGTTATGCTTTAGGTATACAGCAATTTTCTGTTTTTATTGAAACTACTGTTAAAATTTTTATTTCTATTGGAAATGATCATAGGGAATAAATCCTATAATAGCACTATGATTTCCTAATCCACTCACTTTCACTATTCCAGATTGCTAGTTCATACCTTATCTTTCCTCAAAATTATATCACCTTTTTTTTTTCCCACTGAGAAGAATAGGTCTAAGGAGACATCCTAGGAATCATACCACAAGCTGCCAGGGATGAAGAGTCCAGGTTCCTCTCTAAGGCCAACACACTGGGAGGGACCCTGGAGTCCACAGCGCCAACACACTTAAGGACATCAATCTTCCATTCTCTTCTTTTTTAACATACAAAATTTGTGTTGTTCTTTCTACTGTAACATTCCCATCAGTTCCAAAAATACTGGTGTTTTTGCTCATCTTAAAAGAAACAAAGAAAAAAAAATCCCTTCTCTTGCTTCCTTGCTGCCTCCACCCACCACCATCAGTGATCATGTCCAGTTTCTCGAAATGTATCAGAAGCTTCCCCTTAACCTCAGGACAAAAGACAAACTCTTCAGATGGACTGCCGCTAATCTCTTCAGATTTGGCTCTTCTGTTCTGAGTTCCTGCCATTCTGAATACACTTCTTTCCTCTCTCTCTGCTCCCAAGATTTCACACCAGCTGTGCCACTTACTGGTACACTCTTTCCTGTGTTCTGTCCTCCATCCCTCTGTCCTCTTTCCCATCACTGGGCTGCCTCTCACACATCCTTCAGGCTTTGGCTTAAATACCACTTTTGTAGGAACCTTATTCTCTGGCTACGTTAGTGCCCTGCTCATGTTTGTGCCCTTCTCCATCACAACCTGTCTCAAGTAGATAGAACATTTTACAAGGTAAGGACTTATCTCATTTACCACTATATTCCTGGCATTTAACACATGGCACATAGCAGATAGTCAAGAAATATTTGTATTTGAATGAACAAATGAAAGGAAAAATTGAGGATACTCAATACTGCTTAATAAATATTAGCAGACTATCCATCTGAAGACAGAGTTTGTAAAAAAATATAGCAATTTGGTTGCAAAGCATGACTTATAGACTCTTATACTGGCTAGTATAATTTGTAACATTCTCTTTATTTAAATGTAAAAAGCTACTATCAAAAAACCTCTTTCTTAACTGAAGGGAAATGCAATGCTGTCTTTTCACTTCATTTTACAAAATTATTTCATGTGGGCTGATTGAAACGGTGATGGGTCATCAATATTAATAACAACATTTCACAACCTTTAAAATAAATATTTGATTTCCTTTTTTTTAAGGCAGGTCTTCTTTCTTAAGGATGCAATTTTTATTCATCTGTAACAATTTATCTTCCTTTAGTCTGTGAGAAAACAATTATTTTCAAATAGGATAGAATATATGAAAAAGAAAGTAAGTATACCTCCCGTTGAGGTTAGCTGAAAGCGAGCACTTTAGATTCCTTCTCCACTTTTGAAAGTAGGAAAAAACCTGCACTCCTTCCTAAAGTCACTTAGCACTCTGGCTTCTTTGAACACTGTTTAATAAAAAATCACCATTATCCAAAAAAGAAATGGCTTTGAACTCCTGGCATCTTATACTTTTTCTCTTTTAGAAGGCTGGCACTTGAAAACTACTTGAAGAGAATTAGCTAAACTATCAAAAGACACTGAAAATATCTAAAAAATAGAAAATTTGTTTTTGGCTCCTTGTTCTGATTTTGTAAATCTAAATTTGTGAATTCTGAATTGATTTCATTAATTTGATTGAAGAGAATAATAAGAATGATTTCATTAAAAAAATTGATAAAACAGAACTTCTGGGCCAGATGGCTGACTGGAGACACCAGCTGCCAGAGCATCTCAATAAGGAGAAGTTTTAGATGAAAGAGAAAAAATAAAGAAACATAGATCAGATGTGGGTCTGAAGGAAGGGTGCCAGAGCTTTTGGGAGACTCCATGGGAAGAACAAGAAGGAGCAAGGTATCGGCAAGATCAGCCCCTCAGAGGCTTGGAGACCAGCGAGAAGGGTAGGTGGACCGGTTTGTTTCTCCCTTCTCAGCATCTCTGACAGTTGGTAGGTTCCACCGCTGCTAGAGAGACTTTCTGTCTACACAAGCCCAGGGGCTGCTGCCACCAGTAGGTTGAGAACTTTTTGTGGACAGGGCACCAGGCTGGCTCCCAGCCCCGTCCTATAAGCCTCTCCCCTAGTGGCTGGAAAAGCAACTTCTGAGCCCCACTGAGGCTTTGCAAAGCCTTTCAGGCTCCCACAACGTAGCCACAAAACATGTCTCAACAAATTAAAAGCAAACGAACAAACAAAACCAGACATTATGCCATGTATCTTCTTAGACCACAGGAATAAAATCAGTAATCAATTCCAACAGAAACACTTATCTCTACACAAAGTCATGGAAATTAAACAACCTACTGATGAATAGTTATTGAGTCAAGGACGAAATTAAGATAGAAATCAAAAGATACTTTGAACTAAATGATAAAGGGGACAGAAGTTTTCAAAATCTGTGGGATTCAGCAAAATAGTTCATGAGAGGAAAATTCATTGCTATAAAATACCTACATCCAAAAGACAGAAAGATTACAAATCAACAACTTAATGAATTGTCTCAAGGAATCAGAAAGAGAAGAGCAAACCAATCCTAAACCCAGCAGAAGAAAAGAAATATCTAAGGTCAGAGAGGAACTAAATGAAACTGATAACAACAGAATTATACAGAAGAGTAATGAAACAAAAAGTTGGTTCTTTGAAAAGGTGAACAAAATCAACAGACCTCTTGCTAGATTAACCAGAAACAGAGAGGAAAGGACCCTAATGAGCTCAATCAGAAATGAAAAAAGGAGATATTATAACTGATGCCACAAGAATACAAAATATCAACTCTGAATGCTGTAAAAATTTCTATACACATAAACTTGAAAATATTGAGGAAATGGATGAATTATTGGAAACATACAACCTTGCTGGGCTCAATCAGGAAGAAATAGAACTCTTGAACAGACCAATATCAAATAACAAAACTGGACCAGCCATAAAAAGTCTCCCAACCAAAAAAACTCCCAGACCAGATGGTTTTACAGCTGAATTTTATCAGACCTACAAAGAAGAACTGGTACCTATACTGAAGAAATTACTTCATAACATAGAGAAGGAAGGAATCCTCCTCAACTTATTCTATGAGGGCAATAACAGCTTGATACCAAAGCCCGGAAAGGACACAACTAAAAAAGAAAATTACAGATAAACATCTCTTAATAATATAGATGCAAAAATTTTCCATAATACCCTAGCAAACTGAATTCAGTTGCATATAAAAAAAATAATCCACCATGACCAAGTGGGCTTCATCCCAAAAATGCAAGGATGGTTCTACATATGCAAATCTATAAATGTGATTCATCACATAAATAGAAGCATAAAGAAAGACCATATGATGCTCTGGGTGATAGATGCAGAAAAAGAATTTGACAAAATTCAGCACCTTTTTATGACAAGAATTCTTAACTAAATAGCCATATAGTATTGAAGAACATACCTCAATACTTTAAAAACCATATATGACAAACACACAGACAACATCATGCTGAACAGGGAAAAATTTAAAGGATTCCTACTTAGAACTGGAATCAGACAAGGTTGCCCACTATCACCACTTCTGTTCAACAGCGTGCTGGAAGTCCTAGCCAGAGCAATCAGGCAAGCGAAGGAAATCAAGGGCATCCAATTAGGGGCAGAAGAGGTCAAACTGTCACTCTTTGCTGATGACATGATCTTATATCTAGAAAACTCCAAAGATTCTGCCAAGAGATTCCTGGAATTGAAATATAAATTCAGCAAAGTCTCAGGTTACAAAATCAATGTACACAAATCAGTGCATTCCTATACACCAACAACAGTCAAGCTGAGAATCAAATCAAAAACTCAATATCTTTCACAATAGCAACAAAGAAAATAAAATACCTATTTAACCAAGGAGGTGAAACACCTCTACAGGGAGAACTATAAAACACTGAGGAAGAAAATCACAGAGGATGTAAACATATGGAAAAACATATCATGCTCATGGACTGGCAGAATCAAAATTGTTAAAAATGTCTATATTACACCAAGTTATTTACAGATTCAATGGAATCTCCATTAAAATACCAACATCATTGTTATAGATCTAGAAAAATAATTCTATGCCTTGTATTAAACCAGAAAAGACCCCAAATAGCCAAAACAACCTTAAGCAAAAAGGAAAAATTGGGAGGGATCACTGTACCACACTTCAAGCTATACTTCAAGGTTATATTAACCAAAACAGCATAGTATTAGCACATGAACAGACCCGTTAGACAAATGGATCAGAACAAAGAACTCAGATACAAAACCATCCTCATATTGCCATCTGATCTTCAGCAAAGCAGACAAACATACACTGGGGAAAAGAATCCCTATTCAATAAATGGTACTGCTAAATTTGGATAGCCCCATGCAGAAGACTGAAACAGGATCTGCACCTCTCACCTCTCACAAAAATCAACTCACAGTGGATAACAGACTTAAACCTAAGGCATGGATGCATAAGAATTCCAGAAGAAGAGGCTGAAAAAACTCTTACAGATATTGGCCTAGGCAAAGAATTTATGAAGAAGACCCCAAAGGCAATCACAGCAACAACAAAAATAAATAAATGAGACCTGATCAAATTAAAAAGCTCCTATATGGCCAAGGAAACAATCAATAGAGTGAATAGACAACCTACAGAATGGGAGAAA
>CAUYRT010041296.1:0-19571 GCA_963574885.1 Lepilemur ruficaudatus
CCACGGGAGTTGGAGAAGGCTCATTCTTCTGAATTAAGCTAATTCCACATGCTCAGCCAAGTCTTTGTGTGAGAGAGTTTGCAGGCTTTTTGGACTTGGCTACCTACATAAAGAGAAAGCTCAATGTGAAGCCAAGGAAAAGGAACGTATAGTATGCCTGAGGCAGAAGAAATACACGGTTTTAGAAACAGCCTCAGGGGCCAAACCTTTGGCAGAGGGGAAAGGCTCATAACTGTGAAAGGAAGGAAGAAGGGAATATGATCAGTTAGGGGAAGATGGTTGGGTAGATTCCGCTGGCAGATAAAGGATGGCTTAATTGGATAGTGCACCAGTAAGTTGTGGAATTGGCAAAAAAGGTTAAATCTTTTTAGACATTATCGAGCCTATGATGTAAGATTCATGTCTGCCTCAAATGACAGTCCCTTCCCCGCTTGGAAGCAAAACACAGGAGTGTGGGCAGAGCCTGCTCTATCCCAAGGCAAAGACAAGGGCCTGGTAACCCACTCTTGCCCCTAGAAGATGAAGCTGCTGCCCTTGACTGATATTAGTCTTGCAGTTTGCCTAAGCTTCGTCATGAGAATGTGTCTATGTTTTCCAGTCTTTTTAGGGGATGCACTTTGCCAGGCAGGGGAGAGAATTTCAGTTGCAGAAGCTATTGAACTGGGCATCGTTGGGTATTTACTTAGGATAAATAAAGCGATTATGTATGATACAAACAAAACAAAACAAAAGATGTAAGCAGTGTGATGACACGGCACTCGTGGCTCCCCAACCTGCGCAGATTGGCTTCCCCGACTGCCTTTGGAGCAACTGACCACAAATTCCGCCCATCAGGACTCTCCACCGTTCTGACTCTGCATAGATCAAACCCATGCTACGTGTTGTTCATTTCTACCAGCTCAGATACCAAACTGTAAGAGTAGTTGCTTTGGCACTTTATAGAGAACATAGATCAATGTAAGAAAACCAAATTACCTGGGCTAGTGGATGATAAGAAAATAATAAGGCCATGCTTGTAAAAGGGCATTTTTTTACTAGCTAATCCTAGTAAAGAAAACACTCCATCTCTCCTTAACCATCCCTTCTCACCACCCTGTCCCATCCGTCTATGTCCGTTCACAGCCACAGAGGCTTGTTTTTAAACTGAAGGAGGGGAAATTATTTTGGTAGGGGAAAGAGGCCAGAGAAAGGAAGAGGATAGAGGGAACAGAAATCTCCCATTTTAAAGTTAGGGGTTGGACTCCAGAGGTGGCTTAGTCTGTTTGTGTTGCTATAAAGGAATATCTGAGGCTGGGCAATTTAAAAAGAAAAGAAGTTCATTTGGCTCATGCTTCTGCAGGTTGTACCAGAAGCATGGCACAAATACCTCCTTCTGGTGAGGGCCTCGTGGTGGAAGGTGAAGCAGAGATGACATGTGTAGAGATCACTTGGCAAGAGAGGAAGCAAGAGTTGGGGAGGGAGGTGCCAGGCTCTTTTTAATAACCACCTCTCAAGGGAATTTATAGAGTTAGAAGTCACTGATTCCCTCCTTCCCCCAGAGAGGGCATTAATCTATTCACGAGGGATCTGCCAAATGACCCAAACACCTTTCATCAGCCCCAATTCCAACACTGGCGATCAAATTTTAACATGAGATTTGAAGGGGTAAAACATCTAAACTGTAGCAGGAGGTCACAGAGCTGTGGAAATAGTACAGGTCTGGGTGGTACCTAAGGTTCTGCATTTTCAACAAGTGCCCTGAGGATGCCCACGCTGCTGGTTCTTGGGCAATATTTTGCATAGCAAAGCACCTAGAGTGTGTTTCTTTTTCTAATAAGAATTTTTGATCACATACTCTGATAGAAGTACATTTATTTATTTCTAAATTGTATAGATATAATACTTATTATTATGCATATTATAAAGCATACAAAAATAGGACAAATTAAAATGAGATAAAAACTAAGTAGAAATAAAAATTTGAATATTTTCTTCCTGCATCTCAGTGAATGGTCTTGTCAGTCCTAAGGGTGTGTATACACCACTTTGGGGGCCACTGTTCTGGAAGGAAGATGTACCTTCTGAAATTTTCTGAGATTTCCAAGATGTACCTTCTGAGAACCCCCAGATTTTCCTGGCTTCTGTGCTTGCCAAGAATTAGATGTCCAAAACTTCTGTGGATTCTCTGATGTTCCAGTAGGGTTCCCATGCTTTCCTCATTGTGTTTTCTATTAGTTCCTATCCAAAGGAACTGCAATGAACTGAATGTTTGCACCCCGCACCCCCCACAAAATTCATATGTTGAAATCTTAACCTCTAATGTGATGGTATTTGGAGGTGGGGTCTTTGGGAGTGATTAGGCCATGATGGTGGAGCCCTGGTGAATGGGATTAGTGCCCTTATAAGAAGAGACACAAGAACTGTTACCAACTCTCATGCTGACACGTGAAGATACAAGATGGCCATCTATGAACCAGGAAGAGAGCCCTCACCAGACAATGAGTCTGCTGGCACCTTGATCTTGGACTCCCCAGCCTCAAGAAATGTGAGAAATAAGTGTTGTTTAAGCTAGCCAGTTTATGGCAACCCAAACTAAGACAGAAAACTGGACTAATAAATAGGAAGTAAGCCACACAGATGGAAGGAAAATCTGAATCATAGGCAGGGAAGAGGGTAAAAGAACGCCCAGGGTCAGGTCTGAGAAGAGAGGTGAGGCTGTACATGGGAAATTGAGTCAGGGAAAAAACAGGCTATGGAGCATGAAATTGGTCAGGGCAGGTGGTTTCATTCTAAGGCCATGGACAATTCAAAGACGTCAGAGGCCTGTTTTCATGCTTCCTGCTGTTTAAAGAAAGAGGCAGCATCAGTAACCAACAAAGAGGACTACCTCTGTTCTATAGGAAACCAATTAGAGATAATCTCAGCTCTGGCCCACCTGTCCTTAGCCCTCATTGTCAGGGAGGAGATTTGGGAAGATCCACACACTAAGAGAATCCTCTGAAATGATGTCTGGTGGGAAGGTAAATCAATCTGGTATTAATCCCACAGAAGGTGGATTGGTATAAAAGAAAATTTGAAATCTAAAAGGTGAACAAGCGTATGAAGAGATGCTCAAATTCAACAGTAATAAAGATATACAAATTAAAAAAATAAGATATAACTTTACACCTGTAGACCAGCAAAGTTAGAAAGCTGGATGGATAATGCTGAGTTTTGGTGGGGAATCGTGGTTAGTAGGAGCCTGTGTCCTGCTGAAGGAAGTGTGGACAGTTAGTTGCAGCTGTTCTGCAGGGACTCTGGCAATACTAAATCAAATAGAATCTTCACACCCTCTGAGCCACTGAGCCTGCTCCCAAAAAAGAGGACATGGATGAGAATGATCCCCACAGCATGAATTGTGGTGACATTCTTGGTGTCTGTCACTGGGAGTGGGGAGAGGCCAAGCCTGGAGGTCTCTACAGCAGTTAGACTTGTTCCACAGAAAGCAATATGTATGGAACTTAAAACCAACGTTGCGTTGTCTATGGCATGGGCAGGGGAGCTGGGTTGAGGGGATAATCCAATAAAATAAGGGAGGGACCTTGCACAGAGCAGTGATGATATTTCAGGTTGAAAAATTAAAAAGAAAAGACAAGAAAAAAGGAATTCTGCTTTCTAGCTAAGCCTGCAGTTGTACTCCTTCCACAGAGTGGTGCTGGGATTCAACAACTTGACTGTTAGTTCAAGGTAACCCCAGAGGGTAACATGGTGATTGAGGGATCTATCTTCCCCAAAAGGATTTCCCTACTCCCAGCTTCAAAACACACACACACACACACACACACACACAGCCATTTCCCCCTCCGTTTCTGGAATGCTGTCACTTCCTCACATCCCCATCCCATCTCTTGGTGTTAATGCACCACGTAGACTTGTCATCCGGGGAGAGGATTCTAACTTTTGAGTCAACTGAACAGGTGGTCCCACCAGATCCTGCAACTATTTACATTCAGGGCCCATTCCAGACCTGTTACAGCAGCATTTTTCAGAGTTGAGGACTGTGAATCAATACTTTTATCAATATAGATTGTAAAATTGGTATTTTAGCACCCCAGGTCATTCTAAAAATCTGACAGGTTGAGAAACCAAGAAACCAGCCAGCATGTTCTCAACATGTGGGGCATGCTACCATCCGCAGGAGAGCTCAAACAAACCAACCAACCAGCCAACTAACCAACTAACCACACAAACAACAAAAACTTGCTTCAGACCAATAAACTAGAATCTTAATGAGTGAAGCTCCAGGTTTTGTTTTTTTTCCCAACTTTCTAGGGGATTCTACTGGGCAGCCGGTGTCGAGAACCGTTGTCCCTGGGCCATATTTCCTGAACCCCTCTGCTAATGTGAGTCACCTGGGTGCTTGTTAAACACGCAGCTTCCAGGGATGCCCCTCTGGAGATTCTGATATCAGGCAACTGGTTTGAAGCCCAGGAATCTGTATTTTTAACCAGTACAATGTTTGATCTTGCCTACAATAGTGGGATAAACATTTTCTCTTCTCTTCCTCCCTGTCTCCAACTCTGGGCAACACTCCTCGCTCAGAAGAAACAGGCATGTTTTTGGACCCGTTTCTGGTAGTTTGTTTACGAGTGTGCACTGCTGTGTAATGAGAAACCTTAGTGTTCGGAGCTGCGCTTCTTTATGTGGTTATAGCTCTGTCCCTGGTCCTTAGCAGCTCACCCTGTTTCTGCCTCCCACGTTAGGGCTGCATTCCCTGGAGTTGATGGGGTATTGACAATCCTTGTCTGCAGATCCACCAGGAGTGCAGGTTAGGGAAGCAACATGACACAGAGCAACTACTGTCACTTACAAAGAGGCTCCTAAGATGCTCTCTGTTTGGCCCTTCTGGCTGTGTTAATTCTCCCTTGAGACCAGCAGAGGCAAAGACTCTGGATTGAATCCATTCTCATCCAGTCAACCTTATCTGAGAGCCTCTCTGTTCTTTCTTTGGACCAGAGATGCTATTTAAAGTTCCTTTGGGGTCATTCCCAATAACTCCTGACCTCACCTGAATTGAGCTTTTCCATATATTTTATAGATGAAGGGCTACTCCCTTCTGCCAGATGGGCTAAGCACACAGTCAAATTACAGGAGACAAAATACAAGCAACCAATAAACAAGTAACAATCATAATAAATGCAAATAAAATGACAATAGCCTATCAATGGATATCAAATGTTCACTTGGTCTGGCAAAGATTAAAAGTAGTAATGGTGTACATTGTTGATGAGGTTCGTGTGAAATGGGCGTTCTTCTTGGTGGGAACTGTGAATTAGTCCAACAACTTTGGAGGAAAATCTGGCAGTGGCCATCAAAATCTAAAATATACATATCATTGGGAAAGCAACTCCAGCTTTAGTAATTTACTTTATAGAGCTATTCGCAAAAGTATGCAAAGACAGATTGATAGATAATTTATGGCAGCATTTCCATAAGAGTGAAACACTGGGAAATAACCTAAATGTCCACCAAGAGAGAGCAGTTAAATCATTGATGGTGCATCTGGATACTCTGCAGCTGTCAACAGGAAGGAGGTGGATCCATATGTACTGACATGGAAAGATCACTGTGTCATTAACTAAAGAAAGCAAAGCTAATATTAATTAAATAGTGGGAATATCCAGCCTGCTTATAACTTTTTTTTTTTAACCCTTGTTCCGAGGTAGTGAGAAATAAAGAGATAAAAGCAAAAGCTTAACTCTCATTCCCATCACTTAGGACCTGTGCGATTTTGGCCAAGTTACTTAACTTCTCTGAACCTCAGTTTCTTTAAATCTAAAACGGGAGTCATAACAGCCACTTCATAGGATTCTTATGATGTTTAAAAGAGGCAATGTATAAAATCTTCAGCACAAATTAAAACTCAATAAATGTTGTTCTTATTCCCTTAAAAATAAAAATTAAGGTGATATAAATGAAGGTCTCTATATAAAATAAGAGTAGATCAGTTCCTTACTGATCATACTTATCCTCTATAAACTATAATTAACTTTTCTAAAACTGGCTTTGCTTTTTTTCTTGGAATCAGCATTCAAGGGAGGCTCCCGCTCAGAGGTAGGGAAATGAGAAAGTGTGGGGTATAGATGGACTTAATTCTAAGACCCACCTAGCCCACCTTAGCCTAATTCAGTCCTAATTCATTTATTTCCTGTCATTCTGAGCTCTCATTTGAAGCCTTAAAGATGGAGATTTAGCTAACGCTGTATTTTCAAGACCAAAAATTCAAATGCTTACCTGAGTTGGAAAGGTAACAAAAAACAGGTGAAATGGGCAGGGGATTCAATATTAAAAAGTAAGAACAGTCTATCTCTACAAGGACATTTGCTCATGTGCTGCCCTCTGCCTACCCTGATCTAGTTTTTATTCCCCCCCCTTTTTTTACTAGATATAGGAGCAGAAAATATTCCATTTTCTTCTTAATGCTAAGAAAAGCAACACAAATACAGTGACAAACGGCAACTGAAATGCAGTCTCATTATCACGGAGACCATGGGAGTGGCGGAGACTTCAGCAAACAGAAAACTCTATGTCGCGGCTAAGGGTGGGCAGTGGGCTTTTACGTGAAATAACTTGATTTAATTTTTAGTGATGGCATCTATTTTTCTAAATGGAAAAGCATATGAGGGCCCGACATGGCAGGCCCAGGAAGACACATCTGTGGGCCAGATGTGGCCCGAGGGACTGAGTTTGCAACCTTGGTTCCAGCTTTTTCACAGGGAGTCAGTGAGGAAACAGCGAGAAGGAAGAGAGCTTATTAGTCAGGTTGCACTCAGAAAACAGATGGCACATCCGGATTAGCACAATTTGGGAAGGATTTATTAAGAAAGAAACGGATCCCAAAAGTGCGAGTAAGATGACGAGGAGTCTGGGGAAAATAGTGCAAGACCCGGCGCTAGCCGTGGTGGAAATGCCACCACCCACACCCCAAAGGGTTGAGAGGGAGAGCTGTGTGCAGCAAGCCTCTTGGAGGCACAGTGGCCCTCTGTGGAGGCACACGGCCAGCCCAAGCTTACCTCTCAGAGAGGGAACAGAAATAACTGTCCTGGCCTCTGCCTTCCTGCTGCTGGTACTTCCCATTGGCCAAACCCAGCCGGAGCAGGAGGACACGGAAACCCATGGATGTGATGCATGCATATAGCTCAGCCCCCGGGGCAGAGGGTAGCGTGGAGGGAGGTAGGAGGAGGTCTTGAGGGACGAATGGAGACATCTGGCATAGAATGAAAGCAACAGATGTTTGAGGAGTCCCAAGCCTTCTTTTGGGTCAAGCCCAAGCTCTCAGAATCGCTTTCCATACAGTCAAGCCACCAGCTCTTCCCGCATTGTTACTAAGGAGGAGGAGAGTCTGGGAAGACAGCATCTCCGGAGGACCGCTGTGAGGGGATTGGCTGGGGCTGGGTCAGGCCCACAGAGAGGATCCATCCTCTGCACAAGAGACAGAGAACTGGGAGTGCATGAGGCTTGTTGGCAGCTCCACGAAACAGGGATCCCAATCTGCTTTGCTCCTTTATTCCTCAGGCAGTGCCTGGTAGGCAGTAGATGCTCAAAAAATACTTGCTGAATGAATGAGATGTTTGGGCAAAATGTGGTAGTCTGATTACATTCTCCCTGTAGAACCATCCTGCTGCATTTCTCAGCGCCCGGACCACCCAGGACTGCGGTGGTGTCCTGATCGTGTTAGGAACTGCTCTTGGGGGTACCCCCAACATCAAAAGGGCCTGGGCGAGGAAGCCATGTCCCAGTATCACTCTGGGATTTCCTGGCTTGAGGAACAAAACTTAAAGCCCCTTCTCCAGCTGCCTCCTTCTTACCAGCTGGAAATAACTCCGGGAACAAGTGGCTTGTGTCTCTGCGTATTCCTCAGCTGGCAAATCAACAGCAGTTGGATTAGAGGATTAGGCAGTAAATGAATGGCTAATGGCTTCTGTGAGATGCTGCACAGAGGACATAAAGCAGGTGGCAGGGCACGTGCCGAGCTGCAGAGTTTACTAAGCCAGGTGTCAGACCTTCGTCCTGGAGAAGCCCTGAAGAGGAGGAGACAGAGCTATTCCTCCTTCCTGAGGCCCAGCTTGGTTGACATCTGCTAACCCCTGTTGGGTTTGGATTGCTAAGTCAGAACAAAAGACTAGAGGCTTGTTTTCATTCAATGAACCAGCATCTATTAAACTTATACCATGTGCCTAGCTTGTTCCAGGTGCTGAAGATACGGAAACTGACACTCTTCCTACCTACCCTTACCTGAGCTTACATTTGACAGTGTATGTCAGAACCACATGAAACTTGTTATAATATAATGCAGATTCTGGGGACACATTCCTAGATATTCAGATGTAGTAGATCAGAGGTAGGTACTAAGAATCTGCATTGTAAAAAACAAGCTTCCTGGGTGATTCTAATCCAATTGGTCCCAGGGATATCTTGAGAACCGAATGATCTACCAGGAATCTCACACATGCACAGAGTTCCCTGGTCAATTAATATCCCCCTCTCTTAAACTGGAATTCTGCTTCATCTGAGGGACTCAAGGAGGCAGAAAAGAGGAAAAATCTCACATTGTCAAAATTATTCTTGAAAATCACTTAGGAAGCACCATGTTGGAGGTTGTTATATCATCTTTTTAAAAGATCAGCCCAGCTATTTTTTTCTCCACTATGGGAAGAAATCTCTGTTTCTTCAGTTGGACACCAAATGAATGGCTGGCTGAAAGGCCCTGCTGTTTAAAAAGTTAATAAAGCTGAAAAAAAAGAGTGCGACTCTTTAAATACTCCACATGGCATGATATTCTCTGCACACAAGGAACAGCAGATTCAAGGCCCTATTTCAGGCTCACTCTGGGGTGTGCATGTACTGAATGAAGTGGCAGGCAGAATTGCCTGTACTATTTAAGTTATTATTTCTGTTTCTTATTTTTTTCCCCCAAATCCAAGTGGTTGGATTTGCAGAAATTAAGTGTGCATGTGACGCTACTCCACAGTTCTGAACAGACCATGAAAGGTGCCTGCCATTTGTATTTCGGGAAAGCTTAGTGTGGCTCCAAGCCTATCTCTCTCTTTGGAGGAATTCTTTATGACTATGTCCCTATGCTTTGCACTGTGTGAACCACAGGTTATTGTACCCAGACTATAGTGTGAATGGTGCCCCAGAGTTGTGCAGTACACAACCTGCACAACCTTACATGATGGCCCTAATTGTACCCAAATGTAGTCAGGAAACCCCAGGAATCTGCCCCAGGTCTTTGGGTGGGTGGGAAGTAGACTTATTTTATTGTTTTCAAATAATACAGCAGTGAAAATCCAGACAAATGAAACACCCAAGAGAATCTCAGTATCTGTATTTCCAATTACATGGAACATGAGTTCTTCACCCACATAAGTGCCAATTTGTATGATTCTGAGTTCCACTGAAATTGGCCCAAGCCCCTGGGGCACTTCTTGCCTAGTTTCACTTGTTACCCTGGGATAATTGGTTTAAAACTGATTACTGGGTCACTAATTATGGGGCCTATTGACAGTGTTTTTCAGCTTAGGGAAGCAATTAAAAAGTTCACCCTAATTAATCAGGGGTAATTAACAGGTCTTAAATTTTGTCGAGAGATTAATTACCAAGAAGTCCAGAACAAATCAATGTGCATTCCAGGAGGGTGATAGAGGACTTAGTCATTGTAGCTGGAGGTTATTTGGACTATTCATTCATTCATTTAACAAATGTTTACTGAGCACCTACATGGTGCCAAGCACGGAGCCCAGTGGCTCTATGACTCCAGTGGCTTTCCTGATGTGTCTTCCCATTGCACAGGGAGTGGTGAGGCATGTGACCAGGCACTTTTTCAGATGGTTGCAGAGAGGTTCCTTGAAGATATAATAATATTCCTAGGTGATTGTTTTGAGCACTTATATGCTATGTGCAGGACGAAGCTTCTATTATTTCATTAAATCTTCATCATGACCCTATTACATAAATGCCATTGTTAATTTCCATTTAACAGGAAAGGAAACTCAGGCCCAGATGGGTTAAGAAATGTACCCAAGAACACACAGCTAGGGAGTGGCAGGGCTAGGTTTTGAAGCCAGGGAGAGTGAATCTATGCTTTGTTGCACTTGTCAACGTGTGAGTGTCTTGGGAAAGGATCAGTCTAAAAGTCATCCCCCAGGGGAGGCGAAATCCTGGTACCACTGAATAACTGCATGAGGTTGGGCAAGTTCCCCATCTCTTTGTGACCCCACTTTCCTCTTCTGTAAAATGGACATGGAATAGTACCAACCTCACTAACCTGATTTAAGATGGCACATGTAAAACATTTTAAATAGTTTCTGGTGCATGGTTAACCACTCAGTAAGCATTAGCTGTTGGTAGTATCTATTACTGCCTTCTTGATGAACCAGGAAGTTACCATCTTAGTTGTTTTTCTGCCAGTTTGCATTATTCCTTACAGGAATAATACAGGTCCTTATTAAGGTTTTAGAAATTAATTTCTATTTGGTTTGGGAGTGTGCTATGAAGTGAATTGTGTCTACCCAAAATTTATATGTTGAAGTCCCAACCCCTGGTGTGATAGTATTTGTAGACAGGGTCTTTGAGAGGTAACTAGGTTTAGCTGACGTCATGAGGGTGGGACCTTCATGATGGAATGATTGTCCTCATAAGAAGGGACGCCAGAGTGAGCGTTCTGTCTCTCATTTCTGACCATGCTGGCACCCTAATCCTGAACCTCCATGCTCTAGAACCATGAGAAATAGATTTCTGTTGTTTAAGCCACCCAGTCTATGGTATTTTGCTATGGCAGCCAGAGCTAACACAGAATATCTGCCAATTTTCTGGAAGTGATTGCTTGGGGCCACTTTGGGGGTTAAGTGCCATGTATCAAGTGTCAGTCCCAACTCTGTAATACAAAAATACACTGTTGCCTACAAGACGGCTTTGGTAACAGGGAGGATAGCAGTTCCAGAGAGTGACGGTTCCATAAATTCTATGGTTGCACCTTTTCTGGGGCTGAAAAGTCGTTGATTACAACCTCAGAGGCGGAGGCAGTGGGCTCTGCCCAATTCAATGCTTTGGGGATGTCCAGAGACCTATAGGGGTGAGCAGTATTGATGCTAGAATAGTATCAGTAAGGAAATGTGCACTGGAAATAGGACACAGGTGTCCCTGCTCTCATCTCAGCCACCAGCCTGTGACTACAAAAATAAGAATGCGTTTCCTTTTAGGTCCCACTGACAGCTGCAGGAAGCAGTGTAAGGTAAGTTAGCAGGGTGGCAGCTAGGATCAGATGGCCTGGGTTCAAATCCTGTCTCTGACACTGAGTAGCTGGGTGACTTTGGGTGTATTACTTAACTTCCATGACTTAGCTCCCTCCTCTGTCAAATGGGCTTAACAATAGGCTGCCAAGAGGATTCAGTGACGTCGAGCATGTAAAGAGGATAGCTCAGTGCCTGGCACATAGCGATCCCCCGCAAATAGTCTCTGTTGTTATATGACCACTCCTAGCACCGCCTGCCTAGATGAGGAGGAGAGCCAGTTCGTTCCTGAAGTTGCTTTCCCAAAACATTCCCCCAAACCGTAAAGTTCCTCCCGCTCTTCTCTGCCTTATGTATCAGGGACGAGTCAGAAAAGTACTTATGAACAGAGGTGGTCAATAAACGTGGACTGACTTCAAATTCTGCAGTCTCTGAATGTTTTGCCCTTGATCTTTTAAGGAAAAAATTCTCTGTCTTCCCTGCACTACTCTGTGTGAGTGTTTTATGTGAATACCGTTGCTATATTGAATTAAGGCATTTTTATAGTGCTAAACTTTGATGGCAGACAAGACTCCTTCCTTTCTGTGAGCAGAGTCTCGTTACAGGGTTTTTCTGGGACTATCCACCCAGGAAAGAGGCGTGTCTTGCGGACCAGAAGAAGAAAGCGAGGGAGAGCTCAAGGGGTCATTCAGGGTTGGGTTGAGGCTCTCTTGCTATGCACAGTGAGGACGTCTAGCAAGAAGGTCGTTGGTGAGGGATGGGTCCCACTGAAAGGTGAGTCTGAGTTGCGCCAGCCTCTGGTGTCTGGAGCGACGTATCAAGACAAAGTGTGAAATGGTACAAGGCTTGAGGGTCCTGGAAGCAAGCCAACTGTGGCAGAATGATACACTTTGCTTGGTTAGCCAGAGTGTTTTTCTATTTTTCTGTCTTCTCTGTGTTTTCTTCTCTTTTGTTCTCTCTTAGCATTTAGCAATTTGAATATCCCAGCTAGCTTAGCTCTGCTACAGGAGCAAAGGTCTTGAGGAGCATGATTCTTCTGAAATTAGAAGCGAAATTCATTAATTCTTGCTTTCATCCTTTCATCCATCCATCCATCCATTTACCTGTTCAATAACCCATTCATCCATTCATCCTTGCATCCATCCACCCAGTTATTCATCCTTTTATCTACCCATCCATTGACCCAACCAATGTCTATTCAGCACCTGTGTGTGATGGGTGTTGTTCTGGGCACTAAAGACAAAGCAAAGAAAAAGACAAGGAGCTTACTTCCTAGTGGCAAAAGATAAATGATAAACAAATAGAATATAAGTATATCAGTGGTAAGTGCTTTGGAAACTATAAACCAATGAGGGCAAATAGGGAGTGCTGAGCAATTTGAAAGGGAATTTGGTGGGGACAAAACCATGGCCACAGAGTCTAGCAGTTCTTCTCTTCAAGAGACTTCTAAGGAAATGTGATGTTAGCACCCTCCCAAAGCTTATTCCACTGCAGAAACTGAGGCAGCTGATTGGCCACTTGTGGAATCATGCAGCGTGAGCACGTATACTTGAAGAGGACATCTGTTACTTTTGCCTGTCCAGCATCAATCCTAATTCCTGTAACTGTGCCCTGGATTCTCCCTTGGGAAGCCAATCTGCTCCATTTCTCATGTCCCCTGGTTTAGATGGGGCTGATGTCCCTCCCAGACTCTGCAGTAAACATGTGAACTATGCTTAGCTGAGCAGTATGTCCATTTTTCTTAGTCACATTGATTGCTTCAGGTATTACCTGAATCTAAATCTAATGAGACCATCTCCTGGACCTGGTTTCCTTGGTGCCAGTGAGGAGGGGGCTCCTTCTCTTTTGATGGCTGTAAAGATTTTATAGTGTAATAAAATATAATTTAAAAGTCTACAATTGCCAGTGACCACCTTTGCCACCTGGGGAAGAGTCTGCCTGAGAATGAAGGCATCATAGCAGAGACCAGAGAGATGGAGAGAGATTAAATCCTGGATCTAACTGAGCCTGCTTCACCTATCCCTAGATAGACAACTTTGTGAGTCAATCATTTTCTCAAAAAACTTAAGTCATTTTTGATTTGGGCTCTGTCACATGTAACCCGAGAATCTTGGTTAACGCGGTGCTCAGTGAATATTTATTGAATGGATAACATCAGAACTTTGCTGGAAGGAACTTTAAGAAATCTGGGTGGGGCGTGGTGGCTCACGCCTGTAATCCTAGCACTCTGGGAGGCCGAGGGAGGACGATCGCTTAAGGCCAGGAGTTCGAGACCAGCCTGAGCAAGAGTGAGACTTCATCTCTACTAAAAATGGAAAAAATTAGCCAGCCAACTAAAAATAGAAACAAAAAATTAGCCAGGCATGGTGGCAAGCACCTGTAGTCCCAGCCACTCGGGAGGCTGAGGCAGGAGGATCGCTTGAGCCCAGGAGTTTGAGGTTGCTGTGAGCTAGGCTGACACCACGGCACTCTAGCCCTGGAAACAGAGTGAGATTGTGTCAAAAAAAAAAAAAAAAAATGGTGACAGCCCTAATCAGTGAAGGTTTTCATTGATAAGGCATTTTTATATTGTATTGTTAAATTGTTTGGTACTCTTGGTGATTGAAATTTCTATAAAGAAAGAAAAGAACCCTAATATTTATTGAGAACCTAGTATATGTCAAGCACTGTTTGATGCTTTATAGGTAAGGCCTGACCTGTATACTTGTTTTCCATTGAAATGAAGGCTCTAGGCCTTCAGGCCAGAACCAGATCTTTGATATTTTTTTCTTTGTGGTACAATGTTACAACTCATTTGTGTTTGTAGCCTGACACTGTTTGATTTTCTTATTGAATTTCAGGGATGGAGAATTCTGGGAAAGTGGACATCTCTACCACGGACCTTCTTCCTCATCAAGAATTGCGAATTAAGTCTGGTCTGGAGAAGGCTATCAAGCATAAAGACAAACTATTAGAGTTTGACAGAACTAGGTATGATAGGGTTAGAATAATAAATGCTAATAAATAGACCAGTTCATGGATTCTGGCTATTAAAACATTATTTTGGTGCTTGATAAACTTTCTCAAGGTGGAGTATGAAAGGGTTTACAGCAAAAGAAGAGCTAGATGGCCAGGCGCGGTGGCTCATGCCTGTAATCCTTGCACTCTGGGAGGCCAAGGCGGGTGGATCGCTCAAGGTCTGGAGTTTGAAACCAGCCTGAGCAAGAGTAAGACCCCGTCTCTACTAAAAATAGAAAGAAATTAATTGGCCAACTAAAAATATATACAAAAAATTAGCCGGGCATGGTGGCACATGCCTGTAGTCCCAACTACTCGGGAGGCTGAGGCAGAAGGATCACTTGAGCCTAGGAGTTGGAGGTTGCTGTGAGCTAGGCTGACGCCACGGCACTCTAGCCTGGACGACAAAGTGAGACTCTGTCTCAAAAAGAAAAAAAAAATAGGAGCTAGATGTTTCTGACAACAAACAAAAAAAAAAGAAGAAGAAGAAGAAAAAAGAAGAGCTAGATGCTCTACATAGGAGGTCTGCATTTTGTTTTTTTATCCGTGTTTGAATAAGATAGGCTCCCACCAAAAGAATCCTACCCTGTAGTATTTTTTTGATTTTTGGCAAATGCTGGTGTTCCCTCTATACAGTTTATTTGGGTTAATAGAATCCCCCACTTGTTTCACTCGCAGGCATTCATTTAGTTAACGTATGTTAGAGTCCCTACCATGGGCAAACTGCTAGGCTGGGCTCTGGAGAATCTGTAAGAAATTGCCTCTGGGAGAACATAGGTTATACCATATCATAGGAAGGCATGATTTAAGCTTCTACTTCCTTTTGACGCTAAATTTTTTTTTTACGAAATGAGGTCTCACCCAGACTGGTCTTGAATTCCTGGGGTCAAGCCCCCACATAAGCCTCCCAAGTAGCTGGGACTACAGGTGTGAGTCACTGAGCCTGGCTTAAATTGTTTTCTGATTCAATAGTCAATATATTGCAATAAATCTAAATTGCCTTTACACACATACATTATTATTGTTTAGCCCTCTGACTTCTCTGTAGGAGAGAGATTTATGATTTGTTAATTTTTTTTTCTTTTTTTTTTAATTTTTTGAGACAGGGTCTTACTGTGTTGCCCAGGCTGGTCTCAAACTCCTGGGTTCAGGCTATCCTCCTGCCTCAGCCTCTCAAGTAGCTGGGATTACAGGTGCACACCACCACACTCAGCTCTTGATTTCTTCTATTTTTTATTTCCTCCTTTCCTCTTTTTCTTCTTTTGAACAAAATATGTATTGAAAACCAGTTAATGGTAAAGAGTGTTTAGGTAGAACTTATATACTTCCTTCTCAAATGGCCATATAAGAATCAGTGAGGGTCTTTAGAGAGACCTTGAATCTCTTGCTTATTGTAACTGACCTGATAGTCTGTTCTTGGCATTACAGCCCTTTGTGGAGATGCACCTGCCACTTGCAAAACATTTACTGTGAATATGTGACATATAATTTAGAAAGCTATTCTTGGCCAAGCGCAGTGGCTCACGCCTGTAATCCAAACACTCTGGGAGGCTGAAATGGGAAGATTGCTTGAGGGCAGGAGTTCAAGACCAGCCTGGGTAATATAGTGAGACCCCCTTGCTACAAAAAATAAAAATAAATTTTAAAAAAAGAAAGCTATTCTTTAAGCCCTTCACGAGGTTTGTAGCTCATATTTACTCTTAATCTTTCAGATATCACATTCCATTTTATCATTAGAAATAGAGTACATTTCTTTTATTTTCCTTTTTTTTTTTTTAGATAAAGGATCTTACTTTGTCACACACAGACTGGAGTGGTGCAGTGGCATGATCATAGCTCAGTGCAGCTTCTAACTCCTGGGCTCAAGTGATCCTCCTGCCTCTGAGTAGCTGAGACTACAGGCATGTGCCACCATCACCAGATTACATTTCTTGATAAATAGAAAATGGAAAAAGATTTCTCCCTATTGTTATTGCTTTGCCAGTGTGTTCACGTGCACTAGTTTTATTACCTAGGTTTTTGTATAAGACCAGTTTTCTCCTGAGGCCTCTTAAAATCTTCCCACTCTAAGTCTACTTTAAGACAAAAATTTTAGGCCAGGTGTGATGGCTCATTCCTGTAATCCCAGCACTTTGAGAGGCCGAGGCAGGAGAATCACTTGAAGCCAGGAGTTTGAGACCAGCTTGGGCAACATAGGGAGACCTCATCTCTTCAAAAAATTTTTAAAAGAAATTTAACTGGGTATGGTGGCATGTGCCTCTGTAGTTCCAGCTACTCTACTCAGGAGGCTAAGGGAGGAGGATCACTTGAGCCCAGGAGTTTGCAGTTAGAGATTATAGTGAGCTATGATTATGCCACTATACTCTAGCCTGGGCGACAGAGTAAGATGCTGTCTTTAAAAAAAAAAAAAAATGTTTTAGTAATTTTAGCTGAGTTTTGAAAAATTGAAATATGAAATCAATATATGGAATCTGATTTTAGTATTTCCCTTAGACCTATGTATATCACTATTTGTAATTATGGAGAAAGGCAATCTTAATTGGATTTGTGACCTTGAAATAATCAGCTAACTTCTATGAGCCCCAGATTTATTATCTGTAGAATGAGAAAGATCATCAAAATTCCTTCTAGTTCTCAGTTTCTTTGTCAGTATGGTTTTAGAGATAGGCCTGATTTCACATCTTGGAACTTGGTCACAGTGTATTAGTGAGGGACTGAAAAGTTGGGCATGGAGGTAGAAACTGACATATAGGAGTAGGGTAATAACATATCTGAAGAGTCAGTAGTTATGCCATATGACTGAGATTTCAGGGTAGAACTCCAGTAAGCAAGTGGGCCTACCAAGAATAGACTGGATCCCAATTATAGAGGGCCTAGGATATCACATAACCTGCCAAACGTGAACTGAATTTCAGCAAAACCAGGCTGAAGCCCAGTTATCAGAAGGTGAAGACTGGACTAGTAACAAAGATAGAAGGACCGTGGATTATGGTGCTGTGTCTTTTCCTGCCTGAGGCTGAGATTAGCTCTAGGAGCTGAAGTGAACCTACGATGGAGATAAGATATTTGCAGAGCTTGACCTGGTTTTAGAATATTCTTGGGCTTAGCAGAAGAGTAAGCTACCTTGAAACAGTTTTGCAGTGTATCAGTCCTTATTTGTCAACAAGTGACCTACTTGCCATGTTTTCTTTTTTTTCCTTAGCATTCGAAGGACCCAAGTCATTGATGATGAGTCAGATTACTTTGCCAGTGATTCTAACCAGTGGTTATCCAGACTTGAGCGGGAAACCCTGCAGAAGCGAGAGGAGGAGCTGAGAGAACTTCGACATGCCTCTCGACTTTCTAAGAAGGTCACCATTGACTTTGCAGGCAGGAAGATCCTGGAAGAAGAAAATCCACTAGCAGAGTATCATAGCAGGTAAGTTGAGCAGCACCAGAAAGGATCTGAAAGAAGGAGTAGGTTGACTGTAAAGGATTTTCCTTTTATAACAGATCTGTTATTTTTGTTGGCTTTAAAAATATGTTCCTTTGAAATAGAAAACATGTAAGAATAGCTAAGAAAATGTCGAAAATAAACAGTGAAAGAACTTGTCTGACTAGATAATTACTGTTACTTTTTAAAAAACTGTTAAGCTGGGCATAGTGACTCACGCCTGTAATCCCAGCACTTTGGGAGGCCAAGGAGGGAGGATCTTTTGAGCCCAGGAGTTCAAGACCAGCCTGGGCAACATAGTGAGTCTCTATCACTACAAAAAAAATTTTTTTTAATTAGCTGTGGGGAATGTCATGTGCCTGTAGTCGCAGCTGCTCAGGAGGCTACGTTGGGAAGATCCCTTGCACTCAGAAGTTCATGGCAGCAGTGAGCTATGATCATGCCACTACACTCCAGCCTAGGCAGCAGAGCGAGACTCTATCTCTTAAATAAAAATAAAAATATATAATAAAAAACTGTTTTTAAACAGTGAAGTACAGTTTGAGCACAGGAATAGATAAATGAAACATAAAACGTGGAAAGAGGATGGTATGTTTACATTGTGTACTTCTGCATGGCTATATGTATATGTAAGTGTGAGGTTAGTAATCAGTAAAGCTAACTTTTGTAAGCACTAAAGAAAGGATTAATTATCTGATGTTGGGATGATTGACCATCAATTTGGAAAAAATCTAGGTTAGATCTCTACCTCAAACCATGCTATGAAACTGTAATAAGTTAGACTAAAGAGTTAAATGTAAAAAAAAATAAAAGAATGAGAAAGAAATACAAAAACATAGGTGAATATACTTAATATAGTCTTGGTGTGACAGAGCTCTTTCTAAGCAAGATATAAAACCCTAAATCCATATAGACATATTGTAAAATAAAAAAAAATATCAAAGTCAGAGAAAATATTTTAAATGGTTTTAACAAAGGAGCAATATCCATACTTATAAAGTACTCTTGCAAAAAAAAATTTTTTTTTTTGACACAAGGTCTTGCTCTATTGGCCAGGCTAGAGTGCAGTTGCATCATCATAATTCACTGCAACCTCAAACTCCTGAGCTCCAGTGATCCTCCTGCCTCTGCCTCCTGAGTAGCTAGGGCTACAGGTGCGTGCCACCACACTTGGCTAATTTTTCAATTTTTTTGTTGAGGTGGGGTCTCACTCTCGCTCAGACTGGTCTTGAACTCCTGGCCTCAAGCACCTGAAAATCAAAGAAAAAGACCAAAAAGTCCTGCAGAAAAATGGACAAAGACTATGAATAGATAAGACAATTCACAAGTGAGGAAAAACAAATACCTAATAACATTTTAAAAGATACTCAACTAGTTATCAGAAAATACAGATTTTAAAACATAACATATCATTTTTGGGTTCATCAAAATTTGGCTAAAATTACAAAAAAGGATGATATTGTATAGTGCAGCAGTCTCCAACCTTTTTTGCACCAGGGACTGGTTTCATGGAAGACAATTTTGCCATGAAGGCAGGGGGTGGGGTGGTGGTGAGGGGGGATAGGGGTGTGGAGCTCAGGTGGTGATATGAGGTCCATTTCCTACCAGGCTGCAGCCTGAGGGTTGAGTGCCACAGGCATAGTGTGTGTGTAGGAAGATGGGTCTATTATCTTAACTTGGTAGGACTATTAAAATGATATAACCTGCAATTTTTTTTTTTTTTTTTTTTTTTTTGAGACAGAGTCTCACTCTGTTGCCCGGGCTAGAGTGCCGTGGTGTCAGCCTAGCTCACAGCAACCTCAAACTCCTGGGCTCAAGTGATCCTTCTGCCTCAGCCTCCTGAGTAGCTGGGACTACGGGCATGCGCCACCATGCCCGGCTAATTTTTTGTA